>JADKXX010003499.1:0-67355 GCA_017310255.1 Butorides virescens
GGGGGGGCTGCGCCTCGGCATCGCTTTCTCCTCGCCCTCCATGGAGCCCGGACCTTTTCTACAATGACTTTCCCTGAGCTGAGCAATGGCAGCTTGAGTGGGAACCGGACGGGACAGGGGGGCCAGAGCGGTGCCAACCGGTCCTGGGGGCTGCAAGGTGAGGAGACCCCCGAGGGCAACGGCACCACGCTGACTTTCGTCTTGGACGTGCAGGCGGTGGGCGTCGGGGTCTTCCTGGCCGTCTTCATCCTCTCAGCCATCGTGGGCAACATCCTCGTCATCCTCTCGGTGGCTTGCAACCGGCACCTGCAGACAGTCACCAACTACTTCATCGTCAACCTGGCCATCGCCGACCTGCTGCTCAGCACCACCGTGCTGCCCTTCTCAGCCACCTTGGAGGTGCTGGGCTTCTGGGTGTTCGGGCGCATCTTCTGCAACATCTGGGCAGCGGTGGACGTGCTGTGCTGCTCCGCCTCCATCATGAGCCTGTGTATCATCTCCGTGGACAGGTACATCGGCGTCAAGTACTCCCTCAAGTACCCCACAATCATGACCGAGAGGAAGGCAGGGGTCATCCTCGTGGTGGTCTGGCTCTCGTCCATGGTCATCTCCATCGGGCCGCTGCTGGGATGGAAGGAGCCGCCACCGCCGGATGAGAGCATCTGTAGCATCACAGAGGAGCCGGGCTATGCCCTGTTCTCCTCCCTCTTCTCCTTCTACCTGCCCCTCATGGTCATCCTGGTGATGTACTTTAGGATCTACGTGGTGGCCAGGCGGACCACCCGGAGCTTGGAGGCAGGGGTCAAGAAGGAGAGGAATAAATCCATGGAAGTGGTGCTGCGCATCCACTGCCGCAGCGTGCTGGAGGAGCCTCTCTCCAGTAGCCGGAGCAAGGGGCACAACTTCAGGAGCTCCCTCTCCGTGCGACTCCTCAAGTTCTCCCGTGAGAAAAAAGCAGCCAAGACTCTCGCCATCGTCGTGGGTGTTTTCATCCTCTGCTGGTTCCCCTTCTTCTTCGTCCTGCCTTTTGGTAAGTGACCCTGTCCCCCATCCCCACCCCGCTGCCTGTGCCCGCACCCCAGCTCCTTGGGAAAAAACTTTCAGGACGCAGCTCATGCTTGGAGGTGAGGGGTAGGTAACGGAGAGGTGAATAAACCAGCAATGAATTAATTCAATTAATTAACACTTATTCAATATTTATTAATCAGTCACGTAATCAATCGAAGTAAATAGCAAATTAATAAAATAGCAGCACAACAAGTGGTTTAATTAATTCATTCTGCATTCAGCAGTTTAATTAATGAAGTTCAGGCTGAGGAGGAAGCAGCTCAGTTTCAAACAGGCTGTAATCATGGCACAGTGGTCTCCAAACAGCTTTGCCCTCCCTGTCCCCAGCCTCCTTTCCTCCCAGTTTGGGGGAGGGCACCTGGTTCTTCCCCTGTGTCCTCAGGGCACCCAGGTGGGAACCCCTGCTGTGAACGGGTGATGATGCTGGAGATGAGTGAGGTTTGATCCTTCCAAGGAGCATGTCAGCGTCTGAAACATTAAGTCCCGCCAGCTTCCTGGGATGCCAATGTTGTGCAGGGACCTGGAGCAGGACCAGGTCTTACCTACAAGGGGGATGGTCCTGGGTGATTCCCCAGGACTTGATCCACCTCTCGGAGGAGTCGTGCCCTCAGCTCCTGGCCCTGCCATGGTGCCTGGTGTCAGTGGGTGCTCATTTGGGGTTGTGTGATGGGTTGCGCTCTAAAGTTTTGGCAGGTTGGTTGCCCAGGGGAAAAGGATGCAGCCCTCTGCGTGCAGAGGAGGCTGAGTGGGCACAGAGCCCACGGGGCAGGGGGCCGTGTGATGGCCAAGACAACGTCCCCCTCCAGCACCAGTGCTACCCGTGGCCCATCAAGTGCAGGAAAGCCAGAGCTCTTCATCTCCACCTCATCCTCAGGGGACCAGATTAACCCTCTGGAGTCTTGTAGCTAAACCTGGAGGGAGGAGGGGGAGGTGGAAAAATATTAAAATAATTTCTGAATGTTGACGATGGCCTTTGCACAGAGCTCAGCAAAGCAGAAAGGTCTGTCACTCCATCCTCTGGGTGGGACCCGCGTGTCCCAAAGCCCACCGGGGACTTGTGTACAAGTAACCCAGCAGCCAGGGAAACATTATAGCGAGTTCTGCACTTTTTCTCAGGATTTTTCAAATCCTCTTGCTCGAGGCTGCCTCTCAAGTCAATGGAAACCGAGTATCGTGACCACAGGACTCATTTTGACCTGCTGAGGTTGTGATCTCCCTCCAGCATTGCAGCTGCCCCCGTGGGGACAGCCGGAGCCCAAGGCTGTTAGACACCTAGTTGGGGCCACTCAATCCCCACCTGCCCTCCAGTGGGATAATTCACCAGGACCAGTGGTGCCTTGGGAGCTGAGGCGTCCCTCGGGAGGTGGATCAGGGTTATGGGTGTCTGGTCCCACCACACTGCTGTTTTGTACCTCTTTGCTTCATTTTGTCTCTCTGAGGGTGGTACTTGGTGAGTTTATCACAGCTCTCCGTAGGGGGGAAATTGCTGCTGTGAAGTTTTCACCCTGCGTGAGCATGGGAGTTCACGGCGTAACTCAGGCAGGGAGCAATAAGGCTGCAGTGAACTTCTCTCACTTAAAGACCCAAGATTAATTATCCGATCTAACCGTGCCTCAGTTTCCCTTTCATTGATCAGGTGCACTGGGGGATTTTTGTAGCCTGTAGATAGGGAGTTTGGGAATTGTGGGGCTCAGGGAGATGCCAGTACCCAAAAGCTGAGCTCTCTGGGCAGCCCCAGTCTGATACTGGCCTCCTTGGCCAATCAGCAGGGCAGGAACCAGCTCCGAACCTCATTCGCACCTTTATACCTTACAGTTAATGAAGCTGGATATCAGGATCCTGTTCCTCTGAGTTATTCCCAGTACTTGGAAATAAAGAACAAACATCAGGAAAATACTTTTCAGTAGAAAAAAAAAAATTATTTTGTTTTACCATATCTGTTCTCCCTTGAAACCCTTGAACCAGCTCCTCCACTGATTTAATCACTACCCTTGCACTGCAGTCAAAGGAGATATACACTGATTTACACCGGCTAAAAATCCAAACTTCATTCCTTAAGTACCTCCCGTGAACCCATTTGCTTCCTGCAAGCACACAACTTGCCAAGTTCTTTATAAACATGGCTTTGATCTTTGCTTCCTGCTGTATTACACATATAATACAAACATTGCAAAAGTTCGTTTATTTTATGACTACAAAATATGCTGCCTTTGAATTCAAGCCCCTTTTATTAATTGCAATTTCCTATTTAAATCTGAGAATCGTTCAATGCTATCTAGAAGGAGAACAGAAACTTCTGCAAGGTCTAAGCTCTGATTTTGCAGCTCAGGAGACAGGTCTGAAACTCAGGGAAATCTTACAAAGTTCACTGTAAATCCACAAACTGGAACATGCTGGGGCCAATTCTCCTTGAGAAGAATATTGAAAATGTAGAATGGCTTTTTTATTTTTGTGTGTTAGACAAACTTGCATGAAATAATTTGGGGCCAACTGGAAGTGATATTGATACATTTTAAATTAAAATGAAACACTGGAGAGAAACAAAAATCACTTTCAACTGAGGTAGAACGTGTCGTTTCGATTTAAGAGAAGAGTGAATGGAAGTTTATTAAAAAATGAGTACTCGGATACATCTCAAAATGAACTGTCACATTAAAATGAAATGAGTAAGGCATCGATTTTCTTCTGAAAGTATCAAAATGTTTTTACCTTTTTTTTTTTTTTCTATTTGACACGAATTTGCAAGAAGTTGTCATTGACTTACACTGTTGACTGCCTGTTGCCTGATTACGCTTTTTAGGGATAAGTAAATGTGTCAACTGAAGCAAGCTCTCAGCTCTGCTTAGCATTGACTTCGCAATCAGAAACTCCTGTACTGGCTCAGTCAACCGATGGCTGTGTGAGTCTGCACAGACCTTTGCAGCAGAATAGTTTCCACATTAGCTAGAGAGGACTAATATTTATCACATCAGTGTGGAGAAGCTGAAATAACCAATAATTTTAAATAGCAGGACCTATGTATGTGCCAAGTGGTGTTAGCTATTTCTCCGCGCTTGAATAATCTACAAAGATTCTTCTTTAAATCGGCTCAAACTCCCCAATACCTCTTCAGTCTATTTATCAGCTGAGTAATTTAATCGGCTCTTGGGTTTGTGATACATGACCCCAAGCACAGGATGCCATCACCAGGAGTTTTAACATAATTAACAGTTTATGCGGCTAATGAAACTCCTTAAGCAGCTGGTTGTTCAGCCAGAGATGAGATCCTAATTACCCACGTAACTCCTCTGTGGGTTGTATCCTTTGCCAGGTGCACAGTAGAGCTCTACCAAGCTGCTTTGTCTGGGGATCCTGGGTGGTGGTTGGCTGGTTTGTGCCAGGGTGCCTCTACCCTTAGCAAAGCCCTGCCAAGAGAACGTAACTGGAGGCTTCTCAGAGAAGTTTAAGGGTGTTTTGTAGGATAGGATTCACAGAATCCCAGAATGGCAGGGATTGGAAGGGACCTCCAGAGATCACCCAGTGCCACCCCCCTGCCCAAGCAGGCTCACCCAGAGCAGGGGGCACAGGACAGCGTCCAGGCAGGGGTTGAATTTCTCCAGAGAAGGAGACTCCACAGCCACCCTGGGCAGCCTGGGCCAGGGCTCGGGCACCCTCACAGTCAAGAAGTTCTTCCTCACATTCAACTGGAACCTCTTCTGCTTCAGTTTGTGCCCATGGCCCCTTGTCCTGGGGCTGGGCACCACTGCAAAGAGTATGGCTCCATCCTCGTCACATCCACCCTTGAGATATTTGTATGTGTTGATGAGGTCCCCCCTCAGTCTTCTCTTCTTCAGGCTGAACAAGCCCAGCTCCCCCAGCCCTTCCTCACAGGACTTGCCTTGCCGACTGAGGGCTGTTGACAGTTAAACTGCATTTAAATCTCCTGCCCTTGCTTCTCTTGATTCATCTGCCTTTGCTTATCTCAGACACCCGTGTTTTCATCTCAGCAGTCATAACACCGTGGAGATGCTGGTTGGAAGGGAACTCTGAAGGTTCAACTCCCGCTCTGAGCAACACCAATACCAGATCAGTCAGTTATATTGGCCCAAAGCTCCCTTTACCTTCTTGAGGGGAGTTCCTGAAGATGTGACTTACCTGACCTGTTTTGGACATCCTCCTTAGGATGAGCTGAACTGTGGTGCCAATCTGCCTCTTCCCCTCCCTTGACTACCAGAGCAGCCAGGGGCAGCTAACCAGCTGATGGTGTCTGCACTGCAGGTATTCGCAGAGTGGCAGGATGTATCCTAGTCTGGATTTTTTTAAGTCTAATGGAAGCAAGATGCCCAGGTGAGAGAAAGCTCAATCCTGTGTCAGTTCAAGCCTTCATTAGAGAGAGAATAGACAGAGAAACTCCCTCTTAAGTTACACAACCATAGAGGTTTCACTGGCTCTTCTGCTGAAAGAAAACCTAACTAAAAGTTAGGTGCTGGATTTGTCCTTGCAGTAGGGCATCTATGTAATGGGTTAAGGAACCAGAACCCCCTATACAACACCGATGGATAGATAGTCACCTGCTTTCTCAAACTGATCCAGGAGGAAGTAAGAAAGGGAGGAGGGATGGACCCCTGCTCCCCATCCACTCTTCAGTGGCTGGGGAGCATGCAAAGACATTGTGGGACCCCACATGGAACCATCTCAGGAGCGGAGGCAAAGACCTTCTCCATCACCACCCCAGAAACACCTAAGAGGAAACAACTAGCCCTGGGGATCACAGGTGCACTAGCCATTACCCAGGACGGTGATGTGCACACCTCAGTTTTTTAAGATGCATAGTCTAGTCTGGTTGGTGGTCTCCCATGTTTGTTATTCTTTGGATTTGCTTAGAAACCAAGACCAGTGTGAGAAAGGCACAGCAGCACCCATAGCTGGTACCACACAGGGGTGAAGGCCACAACCCAAGGCTCCCTTCACTCTGTCCCTCCACAAGTAGCAGGTTACCCAGACAAGGAATGACTTCAGAGATCCCTCAGTATGAGCAAAACCCTCCGTATTCATGGTCTTGTGTTTGCCTTGGGGTGGTGACCTGCCTGTGTTTGCAGCGGAAGCTGGTACTCATTTCCAGCTATCATTCAGCAAAACAGTATATTGGCTTTTTTACCTGTGTCCTGAAGGAAAGGCAACTGCTACACAGACCAGGCTCAGAAAGGTCTCCTTCAAGCCAAAACAAAAATATCTTTGTAGATGCTGTTTTTCACAAGGCAGAATTCCTTTCACAAAACATTTTGCAGAAGACGGGCTGGCAGAGGCATAGCAGTGCTCAAGCTTCGGTAAATGTCACTTGTAAAACAAATGATGGGGAAGACAACGTAGGTAGAAGCACATTTCAGAGGAGACAAAGTCTGTTCTGGTAGAGGTGGAGAATCTAATTCTCTTCTGGCAGAAGAGCATTTAGCATGGTTTCCTAAGGAAAAAAAAAAGAAGGGCTTATGTCATCGCTCTGTGCCTGTGTGAGTCTTTTCCCACCACCTGATGAACTTTTTCATCAGTCCCAATCACACTTAAGAAAGTGCTAAGTGTCCTCAATATACCAAGTTCCTATAAAAATGGGCAGATGGGTAAAGGAGTGGGAACTCATACTCTTCCTCACAGAAGGAAGGTTGCAGAGGGAGCTGGTTAGACATCAGAAAATAATCACTAAAAATCCACCACAAGACACAATTTCACAGAAAACCAAACTTCTTTAGTTTTGTTGTGCACAGGAGGACCTGATCAAAAGTATGATTTAAAAGAAGGAGGATGAAAGATAGACCATTCGGTTGATTGCCAGGGCAGCCTCTTGTGTCTCCTGAAATTTTCAGTGTCATGGTGGAAGTGGCAGAATTGGCATGGAAAAAGGAATGGGCAACTGCTTTGGAATAATTAGCTATGGCCCAGAGCATCAAATCAAACTGGAACAAGAGCAGTTGCAATGAACTATTCCATCTGCCACATGTCCCCTATTGATCATGGTCCACAGGAGCCATACATTCATTAAAAATGCCAGCAAAGACACAGATGCAGAGACTCAAAAGCTGCGAGGTGCCAGGCTCTGGTTTGATTTATTGGACCTCATCCAGGCAAGAGGCAAGATTCTTTTCATCTGCTTTGCACTACAAGATATTTCCATCAAATGGGCTCGTGCCAAATTAGCATAAATTCATTAAATCATAGGGGAC
Organism: Butorides virescens; assembly: GCA_017310255.1. Classification (NCBI taxonomy): domain Eukaryota; kingdom Metazoa; phylum Chordata; class Aves; order Pelecaniformes; family Ardeidae; genus Butorides; species Butorides virescens. The sequence continues at coordinate 7,263 of JADKXX010003499.1, forward strand.
GGATGGGTCTTCCAGCCCAGCTCCCTTTCTCAGGGAAAGATCACTTGGCCTCAAACCATTCCTGGCCTGTTTTTCAAGACTGTTCTTAAAGCATTGCAGTGAAGGCAAATCCATTGCTTTCCCAGGCAAATTATATTGTCGCTAAAGCAGCCCTCAAATGTGATTTCTGCTGGTTTTTTTTTTCCAGTTCAGAGTGTCTGCAATAACATTAGGGCTGTGTTGCAGCCTACCAGAATGTCACTCCTAGGGCATGATGGCAGGGATGCATGTGGTGGGCATGGCACAGGGCCACATGGGAGCACACAGCTCGCTGGGGTGGTGCTGGAGGAATAACCCAGGCACAGGGAACCTGGCTGGGAGTCATCTGCATTGACCGTGGCCATCTGGAGAAAATACTGTGGAAAAGCAACTTCTGAGCTGGGTTCCTCTCCAGGGAGAACTCATTGACATCCTGCAGAAGGGCACGGGAGAGAATTGCGAGTAGGCACATGGGTAACCAGCCTGTGAGCAAATGATGTAGCTAAAGCATTTGATGGTGTTGATTCACTCCTTGTGCCCTAGTGCAGAAGCCACCAGAGTGCATAACAAGAGGGGAACAGTCCACGTGTGTTTGGAAATAGCCGGCAAAAAAGGATGATTTGGAGCCCAAATGAGTGCATGTGGTTCCCTTCCTACCCATTACCCTGCGTAGAAGGCCAGAGACAGATGGAGGGCGTTATTCTGGACCTCAGATAGTGATTTGGGCACCCAAGTTTGAACATATGCTTTGCCTCTGCCTGGCCAAAGTGATGTAGTGATGCACTGAAGTGGCTGGGAATAGAACCCAGATCTCCCATGACCTATGTACGGGATTACTCTGCTTCCAGTCCACCCACCGCACTACCAAATAAAACTATTTAAAGCCAAATGTCTGTTTTTATATCGCAGTGCCTTGACGCATCTGGAGGCAGTTGCTATAATGGATATACCACAAACAGGAAAAAAATAGATCCTGAAAAATTTAAAACTCCTGTCAATCGGTGGGCAAAATGCTATAAAATCTCTCAGCGGGAGTTTTGGAACCAATACCAAAATACACCATCTAACATTAAATGCATCTATATTAGGCTGGGTCTGACGGTTTTATTGTATTTGCACACAGAAAACTTTGTCCTGGATATTCTGGGAAGGAGCTTTTAATTAGCCTGATCTATCTCCATTGATTCATATGTGGATAAATATTTGCTCATTAATGCTGATAATCTGGTTAATGAAATGTAACAAAGATGGAGCGGAAGGGCGGGGATGCTCTTTGCTATGATCACGCAAGGTGGTTGTTTAATCTCTTGCTACCAGCTTGTTTTTAATTGGCTTTGCCACAACGAGCAGCATGCATTAGGTTTTAGCATCTGTGTCATGTTAGCAAGCAACAGTATAAAAGCTTCATGCTATCTGCAGGGTTTGAATTAGAAGTGTGCTCACCTTGGTGCGTATGGACAGCACTTTTGCTCCAGGCTCTTCAGAAAATGAGCATTTTTCCTTGGGAAAGCAACCTGAATTATCTGCCAATCAGTCAGTCAGGACTTTACTTGATACGATTACTGTCCTGTATTCCAGGTAGGGCTGATAGTACCTATTAACATGACAGGACCCTTCTGGAATAAAGTCCCAGTTTCTGGTGCCAAACATTATCTATTAGGTAAAGTTTTCCATTCCATGCCTTTGTAACGGGCTGAACTTGTTCTGCCAAATGTGAGACAAAACGAGGTAGCCATATCTGAGAAAGATGACGGGAAAAAACACAGCCTTCAGTTCCTATAAGAAGTATTTTGGGGACAGCCTTGAGTTTAAAAAGCTCTGGAAGGACCATAGGTCAGAGCAGAAACTGGGCATTTCACTTCAGCGGGGTTGGGAGGTGCTTTATGTCAGGACAAGGCAGGAATTAGACAAAACTGGCCCAATATGGCCAACTTCTGTGGAGAAAGCCTGTTTCAGAGGTGTTGGCAAGGATGGGCAGTTTGGCAAGGCTGGAGCTTGTAAGGAAGCCCAAAGGAAGGGCTTGTAAGAGCATTGACCCGATGGTGTCTGATGGGCATTTCTACTCCTCTGCAGTCCCCTGGACTGCTCGTTTCCACACTGTTCCCATCTTCTCCAATATCAAGATAGTCCCTGGCATTGGGTTGGCATAGCCAACAATGAAAAGTAGGTATTTTGAGGCTGCAGTTCATCCTAACATTGGTATCTACACCAGTCAGAGGCCCCAAAAGCACCAGCATCTCCCCAGTGCCTCTGAGGAAGGCCAAAGATCCCTTTAGCTCCAAGGTGCACAGCGCATATCTAAACCAGCTGAGATTAATCTCACTGCGAGGCCAAATACAGGACCAGTTTTGCCAAAGTCTGACGCACTTTCAGCTGGCGCTGGAGCTGATAGGACTTGCGCTTTAAGGATGTGAAGTGCTCCATAACGTCAAGGGCTCAAGAATGCACACTGAAAATATAGACGTATTTTGGCATTGCTTTGTAGATGGGATGGTAAAATGGTTCTAAAACACCTTTTTCTCCTTGGAGAGCTGTGAAAGGAAAAAAAAAATGTATGTTTGCAAAATGTTTGGCCATAACTGAGCTAAGTACCTTCAGATATCCACGAGGAAACAAATGGTTCTGTCATCAGAGCGGAGCTGAGCGGGGTGAGTTTGTGAAGTGCGGAGCCACACGCCGACCAGGGAGGAGATAGGGAACAGCTCAACCAAGCTATAACTTAATGTTACTTCATCGAGCACCCACCTTCCCTTGCAGCTGCTGCGGCAGGGACACTGCACAGAGAACAGAGCATGATGCTGAAATTAAACTCTGCAAATGTAAGAAACCAAAGTTTTGCACAAGTGATTTTCACTTTGAACTTGTCAACCTTTTGAGTCCTTTAACTTTGCAACTTCCTTAGTGTTCATTCAGCAATGTTATTATCTAGCATACGGTATATTTTGTCTGGAAGATGTTGTTTCGTGTATTCAGTAGAAGCCAATGGTCACCATGAAGGTGACCAAGGTTAAACAAGACATTTTTTAACATATAACTCAATTGCAAAGTAAAGAAAAATCTATTAAAATATTTATTCTTGGTATGAGAAAATGCATCTTTACAACAGCCGAAGCCCAGAATCTGTAGTTGCAAAGGCTGTGGTTTACACACCTCGTTTTCAGCCATTACCTTTCCGTGGACACTGGTGGGATTTTAAGTGGTGCCTACAGCAACGTCCACCTTTCAATATAAACTCCCAAATCCAAGTGGCTGATGGGGACAGGAGCTGCCTGAGAAAACAGGGGTTTTCTTTGAAATTTCTCATCCCATATATAAATTCAGTTCAGGATAATACAGTTCTACCCCTGGATATCTCTATATGGTGCATGGCATCACTGGGTACATATTTTGTACGTCTCTTACCCTTACTGCCCTTTACATGGTGATCCCCCTAGTTGGTCTACGTTTCCTGGTATACCCCACTGCCTCCCACTTAGCCATGATAAAAGTGCTGGCCTAGGCTGCATCACAGGTTAAACCATCCTCCAGACAAGTAGTAATAAGCAACTGAACTGCAACTCTCAGAAGAATGACATTGCCACTGGCAATAGAAAATATTTCAGGGTTTGTTTGCTTGGTGTTTGGGCAAAACGGGGCTGTAAGGAGCTTCTGGCATGAAATGTACTTAGTGAAAAATCCAGTTTTCCAATTAATAGATGTTTAGACATTTTTGACCAACCCAAGTTGTTCCATCTCCTTATTCTTTTACGTGCAAAATTTCAAAGTCCTCCTAAGGTATCTAGTTTTGAGGTACAAAGAGGGTTTTTTCGTCCATCATTCCTTACAGGAAAACTTGACCCTTCTTGCGTCGAGTGGATTCTCTGGAGGTTGTGAATGAGCTTTGTTCTCTGAGCAGACCTTTTCCCAAGAAAGCCTGGTACTAACTGCACTTTGTAAATGTGATTTTCTGCCCTATGTTGTGAATTAATTACCTCCTTTCCTTGTCGTGTGATAATAAGGCAAGGCTAAGTGTGGTCTCATAACCCTGAGACTGTCATTCAGTTTCTCTTGGGTTGTCATCAAGGCAGATCTGTTGCATGCATCAACCCAAAAGAGCTCTTATGAGGATAGCCAGTGTTTTATTCTTCTGTGCGTTGGCTGTTAAAATGGTGTTGCAGGCATTGGTGACTTTTGCTGATGGGCCAGGCCCTGGAGGAAGATGGCTGCTATAAAGTTCAGCGTGTTGGGTTTTGGTTCTTAGCAGCAGGTGTTACATCAGGGTTATCACTATGGCTCTATCCACTAGATAAATGCACCCCTTCCAGGAAGCAAACCCTGCACTTTCTCCAGCAAAGCAATGCAGAGGCACTCACATCCACATAACTTGGGGCTAGCCCTCTCTAGAGGAGACTTGCATTTCCACATTGACACAGGGTTTTCTCCAGACATCACTAGGTGTCCCAGTAGCTTTAAGACTTAATTACTATTCTGAGACATTTTTAATGCAAAAGGGTCTACAATAACATACCAGTTGTTGGCAAGCTGCCAAAGAAGGGTTTGGGTAATCCAAGTGTCCTATGCCTCAGGAGGACCCTGCATATGGGGCCCATCCAACCTTCTGTCCCACCAGGTTACCATGTAGCACCAGTGGGTGGTAACTCCTTGTGGACAAGGTCTTCTCTGTGGAGTACATGAGAGCACTCACCTCTCTCTCACAAGGGACCTCTTAAATGTGGCCATGGGGTTGGAAATTACCAACCCCTTGTAGCTATGGTGGAGCCCCTCATTCACTGTAGCTTGTTTCTATGCAAGGCTTATGATGGGAGAGAAGGAAAGGAGATGGAGATGTGGAAGGTACAGTAGGAGATGAGGAGGAAGAGGAGGAGGCTTGAGGTGCAGTGAGGCTACTGAGGTGCCTGGAAAGCTGGAGCCCTTCTTGTCTCCAGCAGCCCTGAGGTAGCAGGGCTTCGAGGACCCCACATCAGAGGGTTTGCTGAGCCCCAAAGCAGAACCATCCCCTCTCTCTCCTAATGCTCAAATTCCCAAGAGTGTTTCCAAGGGTCAAAGATGTTTTATAGTCTTGTTTTTATTTACCCACCTGCTCTAAATTTGGTTGTGGCTGAAAGAGTTTGGAGATTTGGGAGCAAGGGTAGTTCATGAGGCATAGCTTCAGTATTAAAGTTCAGGAGCTGGCTGCTTTCACAGGAGAGCTGCTTTCTGATTTGGCAGTTCATTGCCATTCTTATTTGCTGTAAATATTTCCTTTAAAATGCCTTTAGGAACCCTGAGTGATGAGCTCTTCCTTCCGAAGGCATTGCCATTCTGTGGACTTTCCATCTAGAGATCTCTCAGCCCTTTGCTCCTGTACCTGAACACACATCCCCAAATATCCCCATCCTCCTCCTTCCTCCAAAGCAAATTCCAGCCACCAAAATGCAAAAATGAAGTCTCTGGTGGGTATTGATTTGTTGCATTGACTACCTGCTGTCCAAGCTGGTGAGGAAACCTGCCTGAGTGGCAGAGGTAGCGTTCACATCTTCCCATGCAACATGTGCTGGAGACAACCTTCTCCCAGTGGTTCCAGCCCCATAGTTCAAAGGGCTAAATAGGAAGAAGGGGAACACACACAAATGTCATCAGGGAGGGAGACAACCCATCTGTTTCAACGCTGTTCATCATCATTTTTGGCTAGGGAAACTGAGGAACCACTTACATACCTGTAGTCACGTGGTAGCTCTCCAGTATTGCTGACACACCAGCTCCTTCTGCCTGTCCTGCTTTCTCTGTTTCGGTGCTGTATAAAACCCTCACATGGAAACAGAAGACTGTACTTCTCCCCGCACCGTAATTTATTGGCCCAAGGATGGATTTAGTGGAGTGGCTGGAACAGGATATGGCTTCTTAGCTACTCCTAATGAATAGCCTTTCTCTAAGAGGGCTCCTTAGCTAATGCATTTGGAGCTGAGCCAGAGAACCACCGGGTCTGGTGGCAGAAAACCAACTGCCAGCTTGCTGAAGAGAGGGCATTTCCTCCGCCCGGGAAGTTTCCAACCCCAGGCAATTCACAGCTCAGTCATTAAGGCCCCTGAAATGGAACTTTTATTTTCGCCCCTTCCAGTAGCTGGAAAAAACCCCAAACGTTTACAAGGGATTCCTGCTGGGAGAAAACCCTGGCTTAGGCAGGTCCAAGCCACGTTTCCTATTGCTCACAGTGGGTGCATTGATGTCACTCAGTAAAGAAAGACCGGCAGGAGATAGCAAGTACTGGACTGGCCCCAGCCAGCTCTCTTCAACACAAATCTGCCCAAGAAGCGTGCCTGGAGCAATATGAACATGAGGTGGTTGGTGCCACTTGGCTTCAGGACCTGGAATTAGACCTGCCCCTCTTCTGCTCAGCAGTTTGTTTATTTATCCCAGTTAATGGGATCTGCGTTCCCCCCAGTCAGGTAAAGGCTAGAGCACATCACAGGGGTTATCTCGCCTGACCTCCTGCATTAAAGAAAGGGCTGCATTCCCCTGCAAGACTGTGGCAATGCAAGGTTGCAAGTGAGAAAGCACAAGACAAGAGCCAGGCTGCAAATCCTCCAAAAGAGGTCCATAGAATCATAGAATGTTTTGGATTGGAAGGGACCCCTAGAGGTCATCGAGTCCAACCCCCCTGCAGGGAGCAGGGACACCGCTAACCAGATCAGGTTGCTCACAGCCCCATCCAACCTGGCCATGATGGAGTAAAAAAAAAAAATATGTGTGGAAGCCCTGCAAGCGATCATCCATGCACGGATCAGTTATGCAAACACTGAGCAGGAGACAGCTCCCACTATGAAAGAAGGATGCCCCAGTCTTTGCTGGAGGGGCTATGCTGGAGTTGGGTCCAGGTCTTCTGCCATGTACAAGACTTTTGTGTTTTAGATGGGGGAAAACTAACAAAGAAAGAAATTTTAGAGGGCAATTCATATCCTAACCTAAACGAGATGATTTCTAGTATAGAGCCAGTGGGGACAGCTTCACAGCATGGTGCTCTTTTCTTGAGGCAATGAGACAAAAATGGGTTAGGGCAACATGGCCAGGAAAGGGGTGGGAACCCTCTCTCCAGCAGGAGGATGGTCCAGAGACAGGCATTGCCCCCCACGACAGGCTGAGGGGGAGGAGGTAGCCAGCACAGCAGGCTCACACCACATCTCATCCCTGGCTGTTTTCCAGCCACAGAATTCCTCGGATCAGCCTCACACATCACTGACAAACAGCCCACGGGTAACAATAGGGATCGTGGAGGGCGCTGGCTCCAAAATTGAGGGACTCAGAGCCACTTTCAAGCCCCTGGGTCACCATGTGAAGCTGGTAACGGTGCTATTTCTTGCCCTCGGTGAGAACCCTCTCAGTTGTGCCCCAGGCAAGGGACCTGCCATGTATTTCCACCCCACAAGTGATTTCAGAAATGCAATTTGGAAGGGCATGGGGCACACACATGTGCACAACAGAACAGTGAAGGCACCATCAGCTGTTCCCCAACCTAGTTTGAGCACAGCCAGCAGAGGCCTTGGGTTCAGAGCAGCTGCCAGCTCTTGAACCGCTTGCCTTTAAAGCCAAGTTCTTTAGGAGAGACTTGTCAAACTGCAGCAGAAAAGTTTTTTCTGCCATGGGCTATTTCTGTTCCCAGGGTCCCTTCCATAGGAATTATCTGGAAAGCTGTGAGGATACGTTGTGAAGTCAAGCTGGCGGCCAGCCATGGGCTTGTCCGCCTCCCTCAGCCTGGGGATTTGGGGAAACAAACCAGAATGACTTCACGTTACAGGGTTTGCTTTCCCGTGTATTCCTCGCTCAGAGACAGCATGCAGAGTCAGAGGAAGAAGGAGCAAAGCACAGAGTTTTCCAAATATTGCATCTGTCCTTTTCTTCCACCTTGCAAAAGCAGAGTTATTTGGGATTAATCACGTTGTGTTTCACTTCCAGTGACACCGCACGGTTACAGCGATCCAGGGCTCTCTGCAGGCTGGGCTATCTGAGATCCTTAAGGATGCACAAGCCTCTTCGTCATAGGCTTCAGCCCCTCTTGTGTCAGGTGCTGTACAAACAGCAATGTTATTTCTAGCCCAGAGGAGCTTAAAGTGGTGCATCCAGATGGATGTGGGAGGCAGGAGAGCACCCAGTGGTATCTGCATGCAGACAGACTGCAGTTTTCCCAACGTTCAGGCAAAGGAGGAGGAATTAGTGGTCTAAGTGTTGGCAGGTAGCTTCTGCTAGCCTAGGAAAGCAACTGAGGAGAACGCCCTCATTCCCATTGCATCTGATCACCTCCATGGCCATTGCTCTGCCTCCCTGAGTCCATTTCCCTGAATACCTCCTTACCAGCGCTTCCCTTTCCATCCATGCCCCTCTGATAAACGGGGCATGTCATTATTTCTGGTTTGCAGGTAGGCAAAGAGTTTAGGGGTAGGATGGGACTCACAGGTGAAAACTTCTACACGTGGGTGCGTATACTTCTACGTATGGGTATATATGGTACATATGGGTCTATGGGTAGGTGTCTGTACATGAACTGGATGTCTCCTGTCATTGTCCATGTTTAGAGAGCTAGATTGCTAACCAGATTTGGAGTGCAATCTACTTCCTTAAGAGATGCCCAGTGCTGTCCAAGATCCCCTAAGGTAGATGAAGCCATCATGTGGGGCTTTTGGTTGCAAGACAGGGCCTAGAGAAGCCCCGCACTTTTCTAGAAGGACATCCAGAGACCAGGAGGGACATCCCAGGGGATTTATCTCCAGCGGTACAAGACACGTAGGCAACCTCTGTGTCTCCTTTAGGATGATCTGGTTGCACCCTGGATTACTTTCCCAAGAAAATCAAATGAATACCAAACACCCTCATAGAAAATACTTCTGGTAACCTGCCCACACAAATATTTTTTTCTCTTTCCCAAGACTGGGGTGTAGGTTGCATCAGGATGCTTGATATCTTGGTGTGTCAATACCTTCCCCTCAGATGCACCCTTCCACAGGCTAATTCTGAAGCTGTGTCCTGAAAGTAAAAATAAAAGGGTCACTGCTGCTTTCTCAGATGGCCTATGAGGAGTCAATGTGGCTTCCTTTACATTGCTGCCAAGCATTAAAAACCACACCGAATGTTTCAGTGCAGGAATAGTAGGAAATAGAAAACTCTTTGAAGGAAGGGTTTAATCTTTGCTGACTGGCAGAGATAGAGGAGAAAAGCCACCTAAGTGACTTTACTGGTTTGACCTGTCTGCTTCTCCTGTAGGTTCTATCACTTGGCACGTTTATCCAGGCAAGTAGGACCCAGCTGGTCAAATAGATGGAAAACATGGAGTTACCTGCCAGTGGTGGGTTTGGCCTCTCCATTTAGGACATGTGGTGACAGTAAGCCTGTTGGATAGGGTGGCGGTGTGCACAAAGCTTGTCCCATCACAGGTCTAGGTCTTTGCCCACCTGCTAATGCTGAGATGTGAGAACCAGCTCAGAAACACACAGCAGGACACATGTGATGCACGGGCTCTTCCTGGGCTTCTTTAGCATCCCTTGATGACCCCAGCAGGCAGCATGGTTACTGCTGTCCTACAGGATGAAGCCCTGAACTTTCCCCAAAAGGCCAGGGGAATCAGGATGTGGGCGGTTTAGTTTTCCTGCTGCAATGACAGGGCAAGGGAAAGTATTTGCATTCAAAACAGAACTTTCCCAGTGTCTGAAGCTGTTTGAGTCAAAGGCAGCGAGGGTAGGGGGCTGAATGGAGATTGTTTACATTGAATGTAGCCGTCAGCCTGTCAGGATTTATTCCTCACATTCAGCTGGAAAAGGTCTGTTCCTTCTCTCTGTGTTCTCTCACTGCACACCCATCAGCACGCACTTAGAGAAACCGCAGGTGATTGAATTAGCAGCCTAATGTATGGAACAAAAATAATCTGCTCCAAAACCAGGCATTCACCGCTCGAAGCAGAACTGGGTGACTCACAGCAGAATTGAGACATAGCCAGAAATGTGGTCACGTCTTCCATCCCACCACCAAGTGCACTGGCAATCCCTCAGGTGCCTTCTTCCTTCATAGCTCTTCATCTTCTTCTTCCTCTCCCTGTTTCTCCTCCTATCTGTACCCCTCTGTGGCTCTGGGGTGCAAGTCCCACAGGCAGCTGTCACCGTTTCGAGGAAGGAGTGACTGCCACTGCAGATCACCATGTTGCATGATCCCTGTCAAAATCACTTGAGCTTCATGCGTGTCCCCATCCCTGACCCACTGCTGCCTGTGCCTTTGGGGAGGCCATTCTGGACCTTATTGCATCCAACTCTTAGAAACTCTGCTTGCAGCGGGAACATATCCGTGCCTCATTTGCAATCGTTTAGGTTTGTATCCATATCATCTTCTTTTTTAAGTAGATATATTCTCTCTTTAGCTTTTACCCTTCTGGCAAACAGGTGGTCAGATGTCTTCTCTCCCTGTAGCTTCTTTTTGCTGCATCAAACAAGCAAAAATTCATCCCCCCTAATGAATTCCCCTATTCCTCCAGTGGTCCATCTGGATTTACTCCCCTTTAAGAGAAGATCACTGATGGTTTGGATGCTTTGGGAGACCAACTATGTACTTCACAGTCAAACTCTTGAAGGTGCACGAGACAAATGGGTGTCTGGGCAAGCAGCTCTTTGTGGTAATCCTGATGTCCCTGTTAGCACCAGTAGTGGCAGATAACACCTCCCACCTAGAGAAGAGTCAGGGAAGGCAACCACCTGCACTGTGTTGGTGGATGTCCCCTCTGATTGCCACCGTGCAACCTATGCAGCTTGGTGCTCTGGCTGTTAAGTCAGCACTGGGTTTGGACTCTTCTGAGTCATGCCACAGAGATCTCCAAGGAAGAGTGCCTAAAAACATAAATGCCGTGTCCGAGTGTGTGCTCAGGATTGTACCAGAGGGTTTATTTCATGAACCAGCCTTGTCTGCTGCCGTTTCTCTCCATAAGGGACTCTCCAAAGGACCCTCCCTCCAAACTTAGCTGGGAACAGCTCCCCAGGTCACTGAAGGGGGCACACCTCAAAGGTGTGAGGTCCCCATCAGCCAGTGCTGAAATATGGGTTAAGAAATGCTGTTCCACTGGCAGTTATGAGCCATCCTGCCTCTGGAACACTCGCTTATGGTCAAGCACCTCAAAAAGATTATCTTGGAAAGTCCATTTTTCTTTCTCCCTATTTATTTCTTGTCACTTCCAAATGCCTGCCTCTCACCTTTCTCCTTCTCTAGCCCAGGAGTGACCTGCATTTTGAGAGTAAAACACCTTTGAGGTGACCTAGGCATGTTTATTTTATTCCAAACTGCAATCATCAAGGAGGCAATTCCACCACACGCATTTGAAAAAGGTGTCACAACCCACGAGAAAACACTTTGCTTGTGAGGAGAGAGACAGAGGGACCGGGCCAGCCATAGGTGGTTTCAGGACCTGGTTTCCCCACTCTTTTCCATTCAAATACTCCACCAGTAAGGTTCTCAGGTGGACAGACATTGGAAATTAGCCTGGGCTGCAATAAAACAGGCTCTCTTAAATATAGATGATCATGCATCATACCTCAGCACCCAGCACCCAAGCAAAAGGAAACACCTTTGCAGCAGTCACAGGAGCAAAAGATCTCAAGGTTAGAAGCGTCCCTTGGATGAAAAACTTAGGAACCTCTTTCCTTAGCTAGCCCTATGTTTATTCTTAGCCATGCTGTCCCATCCTCTCCCATCTACGCTGCCCAAAATGTCCCCTGGGACCCACCTCTCTGCAAGCATCTCCCAGCCCCTCGGGCAGAGGGCTTTGCTTTTCTCCCTCCTTCCCTCCTCATAGCAATGGACACCTCTATCTTGGTGTTAGAAAAATCCTGTTCGGGGGCTTGGTAGGCACCCAGGCAATGGTGTGGGCATTTTTAATGGCCCTGCAAAGTCAGACACTGAATTTGGGTGTCTGCCTTGGGGTCACCACCGGAGTCACCACTGTTGTTACGCTGATACCTGCACAGATCCTTGTACCCAGAACTTGTTTCCTTCCTTCACAAGGTTGAAACCTTCCTCATTTAGTGGCTGTTGGTCTCAAGCCCACTCTCAATCCCACTCGGAATGCTTCTTTCAACTGACTCTGCTGGTGCTAGGCTGGTCACTCAGAGAAGTTTCAGCATGAGCAAGTTTTTACTTGATTTCATCTTCTCCCAGGTTATCATTATTGCACGATGTGCTCTGCTTCATTCCCTACACAAAACAGAAACGCCATGGCAGGTTTTGACAGGTAAACCGGAGTTTGGTTCCCGCAGATTTTGGCGGAAGCCACGAAGGCTGACATCAGTTCTAGGCAGTAGCTGTGCCTCTATTACCCCTGATACTGGTAAGGAGCAAAAAGCATCCCAGTAGGCAGATGTTTCAATTAACTTCTGGAATGTCTGCAAAACCATGCAGTAAAGGCCTCCAAATGAAAAGCAAACTGAGCTGTTTATTGCCATTAGCAAACAGGAAAAAAAAAAGAAAAACCCACCACAACAAAACAACAGAGAATGCAAGAATGTGATCATTTGGGAACAATTCATTATTTGTTATTCCTACTAATAAAATCTATTTGTACTGCAGTTACATCCAGGAGCATTCATGTAGGAGCTGGAAGTCCCATAGCAAAATGGTAATTCCTCTCTCTAAAGACTTTATTGCCTTGGGTTTGTGAGCTTAACGGTGCAAACTGTTGACCTCTGGCTGCCATCTGGTTGTGCGACTATCACAAGCAGTCCACAGCAGACGCACAGAAGAATATCTAGCACTAAAAATGTGTGTGTTTGCAGTGAAAAATTGGATAATGAGGTTGTTGAATCCCCCAAGGGAAATCCAGAAGGCAGCAAATGGTCTTTTCTCAGGAGGTTTAGGATCTAGTGAAGGAAGAGAGAGAACTTCTGGGTCAACAAAAGAAAATTAAACTCTGTTTTTCAAATTGACCCATAATGCCCTATTTCCCCGTGTGCTTCGATTGCTTTTGGTTTATTAAATTAAACATAAGCAAATTTCTATACGAAGTACTTCAGCATGCCTGTTCCTCCCTACCCCAAAAGAAAAGGTTTGTTTGGAAAAGTTTCAAGATTAAAACTTTGCATTTGTTTTGCAGATACTCTCCTTCTCTTTCCTCAGCTTTAGCCAAAACAGTTTGACAAGTTTGCCCTACATGAAAATTTGTGTTTGTCTCCTCCAATCTGCATGCTCTGCAGTGAATGAAATAGCCATCCAATATATTTTTCACCTGATATCATCAGATATCTTTTCTTTTTGTCAGGCTGCATGAGAGTGGTGGCAGGAGAGATATCCTAGTACAGCCTGGAAAGCTCTTGGGAATCTCTGTGTATGAAATGATTAAGAAGGTTGGATAATAAAGCAGACATGTTATCACTGTGAACAACCATGACATTTCTTGGTTGTACCCATTTTTCAGTTTTCCTTTACAGAACAAATCCAAGACTGAAACGCACCTTTGTTGCTCTATATATCCCAAAAGCTATTTTAGGGGACCAAGTGGCCTCTTTCAAAGGAGAGTCATGGACAGTTAGAAGTGGTGGAGAGCGAGAAAGGATGTCACCCTGCCCTTAAAAAAATAATTACCCTTGAACTATCCCAAAATCCAGGCAGGAGCAGTCAGTTTGGCGTTCTTTACCTGCAACTTGTCAGTGCACTTGGCTGTGGGAGCAGCATCGAGGGCCAGGCATCAGCCATGGAGCCACATTCTTCCCCCTGTCACCTCGAAATTCCTCTTTGGGGCTCTGGAAACAGGCGGTATCACCCACACCTCCTCATGTTGGCCACAGCTGGGGACTCCTGTGCTGCAGGAGATGAGGATCAAGGGCAGATTCGTGACTATAGAGATTCCCAGGCTAAGTGCCAAGGGACCCCTGACAGACTGCAGAGCCAACCCATAAATTGGACTGTTTCCTCTCTCTCAAAGGGAGCATCCAGGGATTTCTCCATGCCAGGACATCAAAGAGGAGATTATAACCAGCTGTCTCATACAGCTAATTGATACCAGGCCTCTCTGTTCCTCAGGGAGGTCTCTGAGGGAACCAAGCCAAGGGAAGTCAAAAAGAATGAACAAAGGAGCATAGATGTCCCAGAGTGTGAGGAGGGCAGAGATCACCTTCACCCCAGGGACTCCTCAGGGGACTAACCTCCCAGCTGGTCCAACACCCCCCTTTACCCAAGCTCAGAGTCCATCAGTGGAATCTGGACTGACTTGTCACCCAGTATCTGGGGGAATGGCTCATGTCACCCAACTTTTTCCTCTTGTTTAAAGAGCCTGGTGCAAAGGCAGGACAGGATGTCAGTACAGACTGGGGGATGAAGGGATTGAGAGCAGCCCTGCCGAGAAGGACTTGGGGTACTGGTGGATGAAAAGCTGGACATGAGCCGGCCATGTGCACTGGCAACCCAAAAAGCCAACCCTGTCCTGGGCTGCATCCCCAGCAGCGTGGCCAACAGGTTGAGGGAGGGGATTCTGCCCCTCTGCTCCACTCTGGTGAGACCCCCCTGGAGCCCTGTGTCCAGCTCAGGGGTCCCCAGCACAGGACAGACATGGACCTGTTGGAGCGGAGCCTGAGGAGGCCACAGAGATGGTCCCAGGGCTGGAGCCCCTCTGCTATGGGGACAGGCTGGGAGAGTTGGGGGTGTTCAGCTTGGAGAAGAAAAGGCTCCAGGAGACCTTATTGCAGCCGTTCGATATCTAAAGGGGGCTTTTAAGAAAGATGGAGAGACACTTTTTACCAGGGTCTGTAGTGAGAGGAGAAGGGGTAATGGTTTTAAGCTAAAAGAGGGTAGGTTGAGATTGGACATAAGGACAAAATTTTTTGTGGTGCCGATGGTGAGGCACTGGAACAGATTTCCCAGAGAAGGTGTGGATGCCCTCTCCCTGGAAGTGTTCCAGGTCAGGTTGGACAGGGCTTTAAGCCACCTGATCTAATGAAAGATGTCCCTGCCCATGGCAGGGGGGGTTGGACTAGGTGATCTTTGAAGGTTCCTTCCAACCCAAACTTTGCTATGATTCTGTGATGCTGTGTCACCCTGGTGACTGTGATCTGTGGCTTAGAGGGGCAGCCATGCTCCCTTCCCTGTCTTCTCCACAGCCTCAGGGTAGGATATTCTGTAATTCAGCAGAATGCCTCTGTGCTTTGATTTTGCAAAGAAGCAAAAGTTACCTTTTTAGAGAGCTCAAATGGGAAATCCCCCCAGGAGAATCAGAAAGTCAACGTCCATTTGTCAAGGCATGTTTTGATCTTTCCCAATAACTGGAAGGACTTTCTTCAAACAGAAAGTGAAATTGTCTGAGCAGAAGCATTTTGTCCTCCTTTCTCATCAGCGATCAAAAGAATGAGAGACCTCTGTTTCCCATGGCTTGCATCACTTCTGTACTTCCAAATCAGCAGCTTAACTTTGTGCTCGGTCCAGCAGGGCTGGCGATGGAAGTGTTGGCTTTTACATCAGTCAGGGGTGCAGGGCTGAAATGTCTGGTGGCATCCATGCTGCTGCAAAGCACAAGCGTTGTCATGCAGACCTGTACGCATTTGTATTTGCAAACCTGAAACTGGCTATTCCAGGTACAAAATTGGCAGTTTAACCCCCTGCAGGTGATTGATCGGCATCTTTTGCGTTAAATTTCTGGGAAATGGTGTGTTACATAAGTGAAGAAGGAGGAGTAAGAAACAAGATGAGAAAACCATTAGGCAGAGGTTAAAAGGGGGATGGAGAAAAGACCCATCTGTGCAACCTCTCCCTTTCTCCTTCATTTACCCAGTCATGCCAGAAGGCCCGGTGCTCTCCAATGTCAATCCAGAGCCAGCAGCAAATGCAAATCAGTCACATTTGACCTTCTCAATATAATATTTGGGGCATAGATTCAGCCTCCTGCACATCTGCAAAGCACTTGCCAATCTCCTGGGTGCAGTGGCCCAACGTAAGCGAATCATTTAAGCAGAAGCTGAACTCACGAGATTCCCAAGTAGCAGGTCCGGATGCTGGCCAGCAAAGGAGGATTTCATTGAAAAATGCCAGTTGGAAAACCAAGTGGAAATGTCCCAGGTTTAGCAACCTCTACTTCAATCACTACTCATAGCTCCAGGGCAGCCCATTCATGCCAAGTTTCCATGGCTTTCTTACCATGCAACCAGCAGAGTGAAAGCCTTGGCAGCTCTGCACTAACCTGGGCTTGACTCCTGGATCCAACGCAAGTAACCTGGAAGCCCTGGGCGCCCTGGCTCCAGAAAGGGTTTTTTCTCACTCTTTAAGGCTTCCCGCTGCAAGTATGTTAATGTGAGGGACTTTAAGACACTCCAGATTTCCAGATTCATATATTCCAAGGACCACAGGACTTCTTCCGTTGCCTGACCTCCTGTGTTGCTCAGCCCAGGGAAAGCTCAGGGAACGTAGCTGGACAAGGACTTTGCACCTTCTGTATCTTCTGTGGCTGGGGAGGCTTGAGAAGACAGAGAGGGGGAGATTTCCTCGTGGTGCAGATCTGTCTAGTGGTGGTTGGCTGTTGGCATGGTTGTCTCCATGGATTAACAAGTGTTTCCACGTCAGCTGGTAGCTGTCAGGTTTCCAGGGATACATCCCTTTTAGACAACAGTGTGCACTGGAGGTTCTTAGAATTCATTTTTTTAGATTTATGGTTCCTCGGAAATTTTCATTACTTTTTTGATTGCATTCAGGTTTTTGAAAGAAAACAAATATCAGACATCGAAATTTCCCACAAACCAGGCATCTGGATTTCCAGATAGCTCTGTTCCCAAGCATGGATTGACACATTCTGCAAAAACAGTCTTAACAATTCCACCTCATCACATTAAAATCATGGGGATTTGTGCCACTGGATTTGTAGAAATATGAATTATTAGTACTGGAAATTGTTTTAGGAGATTATCTGATCCCTCTCTTGACCTCAGGTCAGAGAAAATGGATCTGGCCTATATAATGAGTATGTAGTAGAGTATTTCCATTACATGGGAATTTCTGGTTGCCCTGGTGCTACGAAACTGGTTCCCGTGTCCAAGTCTGCTTTTGCTGCTTCATGTAATTCAGGCAGCATCTGCATCACTACAAGTCTGTTCTGTATGGGTTATCGTTGAGGAAAAAGCTCTACCATCCAACAGCAGTGCAAGTATAAACTGTGTGACATAAACTGATCCTAAATCCAACTCCTGATGAATAGCTTCAGCCTTCTCAAAGCTTACCTCTTCTTTCCCAGTAGCTCCATTGCCCCAGTCTTGTAACTGGCTTTCTTTATCCTAGGACTCCCCTACATACAACACGCACATCAGCACCCTTTCCCTGAAGTTGAGCTGATTCTCTTGTGGTGTGAGTTGGCTGAGAGTATGGTTATGATTTGATTCTATTTTTTTGGTACAGCTGGTGAATATTGTCACTTGTTAAAAATACAGCATTGTTCATGAGATGCTGGAATTTTGCCACCCTAACCATGGCACGCTTTGCCGTGCCTTGCTTGATTTAGTGACTTATTAAAATCACCACATTTCTGACCAGACACTTGGAACCCCATGGGAGAGCTGGGCACCAATGCTGTGCTCTTTTGCTGTTTGCAAAGAAAACCCGGTTGGCTGTGGTTTTAGTAGTGGTTGAACCAGATACCTCCAGAGATCCCTTCCAAATCCATTTATTCTGTGTCTCTCAAATCAGATCCAACTGGACAGCCAGTAAAGTCAGTAAGTCAGTAAGTCAGTAAAGTTATAATTGACTTAGTTTGTTACACTTCAGTTGTTCCGCTCCTGCCCTTCTGTTCCAGTATGTTAGGCCTATATCATTACAGAGTCGAAGTCCACCTATGTCTCAAAATTTCAGAGAAGTAAGCTGCTTCTGTCCCAGTAAACTAAATGCCTGGGAAGTTCCCAGACGCTGAATCCAGCTGGCAGATGACAGCCTTTATCTCGGCTGGTGAACTCTCTTAGCCTGCAGAACAGGGTGGCTGCATGCAAGCTGCCTGTCAGGAATAGACCTTGGGAGGTTCCTCTCCCACACCATGCCTTGTGCTGATTGCATGGGCTGAAGTTGTTCTTTTTTGCTTTCATGGAAATGTCTGTTCCAGTGGTGGGGATGTTCATAGGCAAGCTTCAAATTGACAATGAATATGCAACTGGGGCAAACTGGCTGGCACAGTAATGCTCTGGAAGATAGGTGTATACGTCCAGGCATTTACCTGGCAGGTAGGTACCTAAACTCTCATTACCATGCAGGGTGATGTGGGGTATCATGCTGTTTCCATTAAAGATGAACAACGATGTCCCAGCTAAGCCTCCAATTTCTACTCCAGAAAGCGGCTGATCTCCTGCAGGTCCTGTGTCACAGCTGCCAGTCCTGTGTGAAAGTTTTGGATGTCCTGTGTTGTGCCAAACAGCACGAGGCACCTCTGCCTGGGCATCAGAATTGAGCCCTTCACTCACATGAAGATAACTAAATTTAGGTGTCAGTTTGTGAGATGAATCCTACCCTTGAAGACCCCTGATAATCTGGGTCCCAGCTGTTCTGGCTGATTGAAATCATCTCTCTTACACTTCCTCTCTGTCATTCAGTGGATCTCCTTTTTAAACAGTTTGTTTCAGACCAACTGTGAAGATTAACAAAGTCTATTACTGTGCAAATATTTTGTCCACTCCCTCCACACCATTGCCTGTATTTATTCCAACAACTCCACCTTCAAGTGAGCCTTGACTTCATGTGTGTACCTGGGTGAATATTGTACAGGTCTCTTGCTTCTTCTGCTCTTTGCTATAGGATCCACCACCTCCAGAGGTAACTGGGATCCACGGAGCCTATCCTTGGTTTAAATGGATGTGCCACTATCAAGGAAGGACTCTGAACTGGCATTCCCATTTCTTTACTGAAACAGGACTCAGACGTGTCAGTCTTTTCATTTGTCCATGTTTTTCCCTAAGCATGGAGTAAAGGCACATCTGCTGAACAGCTTGCTGCTTTGCGTTCCAGAAAAGAGTTGAAAACGGCACCTCCCCGTGCATTTCCAACTGGGGAATCACATAGGCTTCATGGGGCTGTGAAAAATAGGTTGCAGAGGAGTGGTGCAAATTCTGATCCTTGGCTCCTCTGTGTTTGCCCTCCTGGCACAAAGGGGATGAAATCCATCTGAATTCTGGAGGCGTCCACCCCAGTCTCCTTCCCATTAGCAAAGAGCTGAGGGAATGACCTGACTGCCCTAATGGGACAACCTTCCTACTGCCTGGTGAGCCTGCAGTAAAAGTCATGGTTGCTCTGACCTGCCATTCAAGTCTATGAGAGAATCATAAAATAGAATCACAGAATCATTTAGGTTGGAAAAGACGTCCAAGATCATCAAGTCCAACTGTTACCCTAACCCTGCTATTCCAGAACCAAACCCTGTCCCTAAGCACCTCATTTGCCCGGCTTTTAAATCCCTCCAAGGATGGGGACTCGACCCCTTCCCTGGGCATCCCCTTCCAGTGTTTGACACTTTAAGATCACCAAACCCAACCATTGACCTAACCCTGCCATCCCACCACTAAACCCTGTCCCTAAGTACCTCGTCTGCCCAGCTTTTAAATACCCCCAGGGATGGAGACTCAACCACTTCCTTGGGCAGCCCATTCTGGTGCCTGACAGCCCTTTCAGGGAAAAAAGTTTTTCCTAATGTCCAACCTAAACCTCCTCTGGCACAACTTGAGGCCATTTCCCCTTGTCCTATCACCCGTTCCTGGGAGAGGAGACCAACATAGAACTTCATAGGAGAAGTTTGGAGAAACAGCAAAGTTGGGGACTGTACTTTTTCAGAAACAACCTGAGCAACATAACAGCTTGAAATGTCTATTACAAGCTGACCTTTTCTCTTCAAGGGAGTTGTGGACTTACACAGGAACCTCTAACTCACTTTCTGCAATCTAATTGTCTTTGCTGTTGCTATTGTCTCTTCTACTACTGATGCACCTCAGCCCAGGCCCGGTTATCTATTCCTGCATCAATATATTGTGACATCTGTCACAAGATGTTGTGTGCACAGACCTGTCAGCAAATCTGAAATGGCTTTGCTTGGATCCAGGATCAGTCCAGGCTCAACTCCATGCCTGGCAAGGAGCTCCTTCTTTTCTGCTCAGACATGGACTTAATGGCATTAGTAATGACAGTGTATTGATGCTTTGTAGTTATTTATAAGAGGCATTAAAGAGGTTATCAGACCAGGGCAAGCACAGCTGAGCTAATCTGAGCTTTCAAGCTTGAAGGGCAGCAGAAAAAAAAATACACCTGAAAAAAGACTCAACCCTAGAAATGAGACGTTGGGCAGTCACGTGGTTGTGTGCAGTTTTGGAACCAAACAAGCCCTACTTTCATGGAAAATTCATCTGTGGAGTGGAGTGATTTGGGCCTTCCAAGTGTAATGTGAGGATCCAAAAACATGCAGGGGTGCTAGCGAAGGCCTCGCCTCCAGATATTCAAGGTTGAAGGCAGAAGTGCCAAGCCTCATATACTTCCTGTGTTTGGGGCCCCGAGTACCAGAACAGCAGCCCAAACATCTTTTTCTTCATGCACACACCCCAAAACACACACACACACACATCAAGATTTTAAGTAAGAGCTCAGTTCAGTTAGAAAAGCAATTTTATTTTTTTTTTAAACAGCAAAGGAGTTGTCTGGCTGCAAACAGTAATTACTGCCTCGCTCCCTTCTGGCTTGGGTCATGCACTCTGGAAGTCAGATGAATATGCTGAAAAGACCAGGGTCTCCAAATGATGCTCCGTGGCCTGATGCATAATTGGGAGATAGCATCCCTCGGCATACACAGCATTGGAAGAGCTGAGATCAGAGGATTTATCTGCTTTCCTCTAGAGACAAATGCCAGGAGGTCACTCTGTGTGTCATCAGGCTTAGCCCAACAGAGAGCTCAGCATCCAAGGTACACTTGGAATAAAGTATATTTATTAAGGCACTCATCAGCAGTGATTGCTTGGCAGGCAGTAGAAACACAAGGCCAGGCCAGGCTCTGGCGTTAGTCTGCAAAGCCTCTTAGAGCTGCAGCTGGGTCCTCAGCATAACAGTCTCCTCCTCCCAAAAAAGGGGCACAGAGAGAGACCCAAAGTGCCGGGAGGACCTACAGATCTGACTCCTAGAAGGGAAGAGTGTTGAGACACAGGTGTGATTTTTCATAAGCCTCATGCAGCTCCCTTTGCAGCCATCCGGGACAAGTCCAGCGCTGCAGCTCCAGCTGGAGATCTAGCACCAAGGAAAATGTGTTTGTTGGCCTGTAGTGCTTTTCAAGATATTCGCTGAAAAAGAGCCATCCCCTTTGCTCATAGTGTTATGCTGAAATGCTTCCCAGGGACATGAGAGTCTCAGGTCCCAGCCACTGCTCTTCCACATCCACAGTCAGGCTTTCAGCTTGTCTCTTCTATACCCAAAAAAGCATAGAATCATAGAATGTTTTGGGTTGGAAGGGAGGAGAAAATAATATCCCAGAGACTTCTGTGCTACAGTCATGGGACTTGAGGTCTTTTCACAGGAAAGCCCGTATCTCCTACAAAGTATCTGATGCCTGAAGTCAAAGGACTTGGCTAAGGTGAAAAAAGCCATGGTAACCTCCTTCTGCATGGATATACATGGGCAGGCGTGCAAGGGGCAGATGAAGTCACCCTGAGAGACATTTGAGGACAGATTCCTTGCTTCCTTGTGGCTGGAAAGCTGCCCAGCAGAAAGGGACCTGGGGGTGTTGGTCAACAGGGGGCTGAATATGAGCCAGCAGGGTGCCCAGGTGGCCAAGAGGGCCAACAGCATCCTGGCTTGTATCAGGACTGGTGTGGCCAGCAGGAGCAGGGCAGGGACCATGCCCCTGTGCTGGGCACTGGGGGGGCCGCCCCTCGAATGCTGGGGTCAGGGTTGGGCCCCTCCCTCCCAAAAGGACCTGGAGGGGCTGGAGCGTGTCCAGAGAAGGGCAGTGGAGCTGGGGAGGGGTCTGGAGCCCCAGGCTGCTGGGGAGCGGCTGGAGGAGCTGGGGGGGTTCAGCCTGGAGCAGAGGAGGCTGAGGGGAGCCCTCATCGCTCCCTACAACTGCCTGAGAGGAGGGGGGAGCCGGGGGGGTCGGGCTCTGCTCCCAGGGAAGGGGCGATGGGACGAGGGGCAACGGCCTCAAGTTGTGCCAGGACAGGGTGAGGTTGGGCATGGGGAACAATTCCTTCCCCAAAGGGCTGTCAGGGGCTGGAAGGGGCTGCCCAGGGAAGGGGTCGAGTCCCCATTCCTAGGGGTGTTCAAAAACATGTAGACGTGGCACTTCAGGGCATGGTTTATTAGGCATGGTGTTGTTGGACTTGATGATCTTGGAGGTCTTCTCCAACCTTAATGGATTCTATGATTGTATTCTATGACTCTTTCTCCCTGACCTGCATTCATGGGGCTGAGCCATCCTCACTGAGGGTATCTGGTATACTCTTGGAAATATATGAAAGCAGCTTTGATGCCATCCCATCACTTGCTTTATGCGTGTGGCTTACCTTGAAGACTTAGGCTGGTTTCTGGCATAGATAACTGCATTTCTGAGGTTGTCAGCAGATGTCTACCTCATTCCTTATGAGTGGTAGGGACATCGCAAAGGAAAAGGCCACAGGCAGCCAGCATTGAACAGGATAACCAAGGAAATAAGGTGGAAACCTTAGCAAAAAGCCAAGGAAATAAGGTGGAAACACCTTAGGAGGAGGAATCAGGTAGAGAGAATGGAGAAACAAGGCAGTGACCTACCCACCACCAAGAGGAGAAGCAACGCAGGGTGGTTGGAGCACCAGGACGCAAAGCCTCCCAACTCCTAGTGCTGATGCTGCACAGGACTCCAGTGCCACTGAGCAAGCGGCAGAGTTTGCCAAGTGCTTGCAGGCAGGGCTGCCCTGGTTTGATTTTCCTCATTTGGGCATGGTCAGGAATGAGCGTG
Source organism: Butorides virescens (assembly GCA_017310255.1). Taxonomy (NCBI): domain Eukaryota; kingdom Metazoa; phylum Chordata; class Aves; order Pelecaniformes; family Ardeidae; genus Butorides; species Butorides virescens. The sequence continues at coordinate 30,193 of JADKXX010003499.1, forward strand.
TGTCCTTTGGCACCTGTCCCTGCGAGAGCGAGACGCAACCGCAGAGGAAGGCACAGAAGGGAGTCACTGGCAGATGCCATTTGCTTGCCCCAACAGGGAACGGGGGATATTTTGATGGGGGCCTTAGGACAGTCTCTGCAGAGAAAGCACTAGGTGTAAGAAGGAGAAAGGAGATTTTTTTTTAATAAACCATTTTGGTTGTTTGAGGGTTTTTTGTTCTCTTGATCTTGGTTATACATTTACTGCTGGACTGAGAGGGGAAAGCTCACAGGTCAGGAGAAAGGGCTGTTATTAGAAAAGCTCTTTTTCATGGAGTTTTACATCAATGCATCTGCTCTTCCAGCTCCTTCGGAGGTCCTTCGAAGCACTCCCAGGTGAGCTGAGGGCCCCACAAATACAAGGCAGGGCAGGTAGTCAGGCTCCAAACAGCACAGCTCGAGAACACCCAAGGTGGCTCCCACCAGCTCTCCCCAGAGCTACAAAGCAGTATGAGCATGTCGTGCCTTGATTTCTTCAGCAGCACAAAAAATGCAGCTTTAACGCTGCTGGGACATGAGCAACTGTTCAAAGCTGGCTCAGGTCTTTGCTTATGGCATCCACAGCTTGCCTGGAGACGAAGGACCCAGAAAGTGCTGATCTCTTCCCAGCTTTGTTTGCTCTGGGTAGTTACTAGCACACCAGAGGATATTAGCTCTGGATGTAAGAGTGCAGAGAGACTAACTGGTCTCAAGTACCAACATAGTAGCTCACTGTAATTAATTAAATGTTGACATGATCCCCAACAAGCAAAACCTTCATTATACTCTATTAAACCCTTTGACTCAGATGCTTGACACATTGTCAGCCCCTTTAATTAAGATCAAATGCATAAAAATGTAGACATCACAGCATACACGTGTCAAAGCCGGGGAAAGATCTTGCAGCGGGGAATAAAGATCTACTGCTATTCCCAATTAAAGCATTTGCCGGAACAGACCAACCGTTTCCCAAGCAGTTCTTGCACTTATCATGCCTGAAGACCCTCTGTGGCATGGTGATTTTTACCACTCTTCTATCTTCAAGTCCTACCACATTTTCAAACGGAGCTTGCTAATCACACTCGTAGCTTGCAAGGCTAGAAGGGACTGCTCCGACTACCTGCTGTGATTTACAGATGACTGCAACCCTGAGCACCTCGTTCAATAATTACTTCAACTCCCCCATTACTCAAAAATACTTTTCTCCTTAGAAAGACACTCGGCATTAGCTCAGGGCTGCAGATAATGGAGAACCCATGTCTCTAGTTATGCCTTTCCCAGTTGCTTTATAACCTTGCTATTAAAAATGACTGCTTTCTTTTCAGGGTAAATTTATCTAGCTATTACTTCAAGCCATTAATTTTTTCTACCATTCTTGCCCAGATTAAAGATACGTTTTCTATCAGAAACAGCTTCCCCTGTATTTCACTGCAAAGCATGAGCAAGTCACTTCCATTTCTCCTTGGTAATGCCAATAGATCAAGATCCTTTAATCTCATGCTCTAAGTCAAGTTTTCCAGCCCCTTGTGTTGTCTTGTAGAGCTCCTCAAAGCATTTTTTTGCCTCCTTGGTTTCTTTTCTACACTGTGGGCACCGAAATGGGACATGATTTTCCATATGAGCAACCTCCATTTTTTGGTCTTCCTTAGTATGGTTCATCTGTTCCTGTTCTTGGCTTTTTTTTTATGATCTGAGCTTGCACTGTTATTACTAACGCTATGTGAAACACTGCTCCTAGGTGGATCACATACACCTTTTTGCCAACAACGTGTTGGAGGTAGCCGTAAAAACAAGTCATCGACTGCTACTGGAAGGAAAGATGTTCCTGTGACGAACCATTTCACCAAAGTGTTCCCCCAACATGTATGACCCATACAGAGCGGGCATGAGTACCGATCCAGAACTGACAGTATTGCTACTGTATGCGATACTGGGATTGATACTGGGAACCCTTGTGTTCAGAAGATATTTTCATGTTTAATGCTTATGAGTTTCATGAGAGTTCAGTGTGTAACTACCTTTAAAATTTGTGCCATGACATTTATGTTAGGGATCGTCAGATGGCTTCGCTTCACCCCATGTTACAAGATATTTGTCTCTGGGTGCAAGCAAATTGATAATCTTGAAGAAGCATACCACTGGTGTTGTCTGAGACAGATGGTTTCAGTTGCCAGGGAAATTGCTCTTTTCAGTGTTTTGAGTATCTGGAGGCAATTTGTAGGGGATCTGCATTGTAGGGAAGCTGGGTCCTGTCTCACAGCAAATGCAGAGTCTCTTTCCCCAGCCATAGATTCATTACACAAGACAAGACCAAACACCTCTGCTTGAAGACCTACTGATGAAGACATCCTGGGGACCCACTGGGAGACCCCGGTTGGACTCCCAGACTCCCTGCCTTTAGACAACATTGTGGTGGAAGTGCACAAGAAAAGCACGTTATATATGTCATGATTTTTTGTTCCCTTGACATGGGGACCCATCAAAGTCACCTAAGAGGGAGGTGGCAAGTCAGAAACTAGGTGATGATGATGGAAGAAGAGGAGATAATAATTACCTGGGATGATACCTGTCTTGACAGGGGCTGTCCACAAAAGCAGCACTTTCCTAAGGAGGGGTGGAAAGTCCACTTAGGGTCACTTCCCTAGAATGAGAAATGAATATGCAAAATTAGTATATCCAAAAGTTAATTAGGAGTCAAGGCCACATCAAGACAAGGAGTGCACCCCAGATCCCATGTCTGTTACTTCCGAGCAGTGAGTGAAGAGCACAGGAGGCAAAAAGGCTTGTTTATCTAACGAGAAGGCAAGAGAGAGGCAGGCAGATGTCTCATGGGAGCTACTCAAATTGCCATGAAAATTGAATGCAAATTTCCATCCTTTCCCTTCAGGTTCAGAGATTAAAAAAGAAATAGAGACAGGGCAGAGATGGAGCAGGAAGCATGTCAGTGGAGAATGAGCCTCATCACCATAATGAGGCACTTTGAGACACTCATCTCTTCTCAGCAGAGATCCCATTGCCCTGTGCAGGCATTTAAACCAGGCAATGCAGCAAGTTTCTTGTGTTCTCTCACCTGAAATGCCTCCTTAAAACTCCATGTGGCTGTAAAGCTTAAACAAAACCAACACGTTATGATGGTTGGTCTGCTGCTACATTTCTTGGTCCTTCCCAGCGTTGTCTTTGTGCTTATCCCAGACTCAGCTCTATGGCTGAGGCAACCAGGCAGCCAGTTTTTGCCTCTTGTGTCATTTTACTTTCTGTTCATTCATGACATCCATGAAATGGCCTCAAGTTGTACCAGGGCAGGTTTAGGTTGGACATTAGGAAAAATTTTTTCACCAAAAGGGTTGTTAGGCACTGGAAGGGGCTGCCCAGGGAAGGGGTCGTGTCCCCATCCCTGGAGGGTTTTAAAAGCTGGGCAGATGAGGTGCTTAGGGACAGGGTTTAGTGGTGGGATGGCAGGGTTAGGGTAATGGTTGGACTTGATGATCTTGGAGGTCTTTTCCAACCTAAACAATTCAATTCAATTCGATTCAATTCAATTTTATTCTATTCTATCCTATCCTATCCTGTCCTATCCTATCCTATCCTAGTCTATCCAGGTGGATTGCTCAGGTAACAAAAAATATCAATAGTCTGGGGTTTGTGGGCTTGTGACCCCTTCCCACTGTAAGTTCCTGACACCATTATGCATGGTTATATGATGCCACCAGCTCTGCTGGAGACTGCTCTAGTCTGGGCATCTCAAGGTCTTTCCTCTCCTAACGTGGTGCAACCCACGCAGAGTCTCCTCTCCATGCTGCCAGACATCACTGTGGATCACAAATCCTGAGCTACAAACCTTGGGTGTGCTGTGGGCATGCAGGAAACCCCTGCTCAGCATTAGGTAGCAAACACCCCCTTTGGGGACTGGTTTTCCCACTACTCTGTGTTTGTACAGCACCAAGCACAAAGTGTGCTCCCCCTCATCACATCAGTGCTAGCAAATAGAAGGAATCAGGGTCAATTTATTAGCCATGTGCCTTGCATTGCCACAGCTAAACCCTCCCAGACAGGGATCTGCGTGCAGGTATAGAATCATAGAATCATAGAATGTTTTGGGTTAGAAGGGACCCCTAGAGGTCACCCAGTCCAACCCCCCTGCAGGAGCAGGGACATCTCCAACCAGATCAGGTTGCTCACAGCCCCGTCCAACCTGGCCTTGAATGTTTCCAGGGATGGGGCCTCCACTACCTCTCTGGGCAACCTGTTCCAGTGTTTCACCACCCTCATTGTAAAGAATTTCTTCCTTAGATCTAGCCTGGTTTAGTTTAAAACCATTACCCCTTGTCCTGTCACAGCTGGCCCTACTAAAAAGATTTTCCCCATCTTTCCTATAGGCCCCCTTTAGGTATTGAAAGGCTGTAATCAGGTCTCCCCGCAGCCTTCTCTTCTCCAGGCTGAACACCCCCAACTGTCTCAGCCTGGCCCCATAGCAGAGGGGCTCCAGCCCTTGGATCATTTTAGTAGCCCTCCTCTGGACCCTCTCCGACAGTTCCATGTCCTTCTTGTGTTGAGGGCTCCAGAGCTGGACGCAGTACTCCAGGTGAGGTCTCACCAGAAGGTACATCCCTTGTCTCTGCTACTTACTGCACCATGTCCATGCCAAAGCAGTGCCAGGGTCCATGCTAACAGCCTGGGTGCCCTGGGTGTCGCAATCCCAGCCCTTATCCTGTCCCTATTTGCTGTACTCACAGAGATACAGCTTAAGTGCATCACCGCCAAATAACCAGATAAGAGACGTAGAGCTGGTCACATCAGCCGGATGGCATGACCCTCCCCGTGGAGATGGGGGAAAGGGACGAGTAAAAGGGATCCTTCTCAGGCATTAAACAGGAGACTTTATCCCTTCGAGTTAAGGGCTTCAGGAACTGTCAGGAGGGATGAGGATGTTCTTATCTCAGCATTCCTGTTATATTTTTGGAGCCCTGTTGCACTGCCCCATTGTTTTCCGAGAGGGGGAAAATGTCTCTTTTTGAAGTGCAATGGTTTTTAGAGTTTGGTATCAGCTGAAAGCTGGCTTTCAGGGCTGGGGAGAGACAGAGAAACTCTTATCTCCCCTGAATAATTCCAGGTTGGAGGAGAAGAAGGTTGGGGGAGAAGAAGGAAATACAATTATTTTTTTTTTAAGTTTCCCTTCTTGTTGAAAACAAAAAAAAAATCAGAAGGAAAGAGAAGGCAAGCAATGAGAAACTGCAGATTTTTCCATGCGATCTAACACGAGAAGGGCTGTGCCTTGGAGCTGGGTGCGGAAACAGGGCAGGCGTTGGAGGATTTTCCCCTCCAAGCCTGAAAAGAAACAAGAAGTCGCCTGGCTGGTCTTAAATAACCCCTCCTGAGCCTTGAAAGCCAGTCCTGATTTTTCATCAGAGCTGAAAATACCAACCTCCCCCAGCTTTTCTTCCCCACCCTTTCCTCTGCAACGTCACAGCACCCAGGTCCAGCGGTGCGGCTCTCTGGGGGATGCTGCTCAGCATCCTTCACAGCCGGCGACGCCGGGAGGGGGGCACGGGCTGCCAGCGCTGCGGTGCCAGGCTCCGCGGCTGGTGACGTGCTGTCTGCCCAATTCTGATATAAACAGAACGTCCTTGGGACCAGCACAGTGGAAACGCGCTGAGGAAGCTCCCACACCTCCCCTGATAGCGTGTTTTCCAAACGCTGGCATCCCGCCACTAGCAAGTTCTCCAGCCTCAGGGCCACCAGCTTTGCCAGCAATCAGCTTAAGTAAACCTTCCCCTGTAGCATCCTTCTAGATCAATGGTCTTATCTCTGCTTGGGTCCTGGTGATGCTCAACCACCCAAGGTGAGTTCTGCTCACCCTGCGCTGTAAATTAAAGTCAGGGCTCATGCATTTTGCTCTGGGGGATGGGGAGAATTTTTTTCCTGAGTTCGGGCCAGTGAAAAATTGCCTTTTTCCTTTGTGCAGCTTGGATCTGGCCTCAGTGTACATAAAATGCCATGTGTTCCCAGCAGGATTCAGCCCTTCCAAGGCCTACCCTGCAGCCAAATCTGATCTACATATTTACGAGCTTGTAAACAGGACAGGGCGGGTGAGTTCACATTCTTAGAAAACCAAGTGCGGAGAAAAGAACTTCTGAGTTGGAAAAACAAAGAGTAGTCTTGGGTCTGACCCAGCAAACACAGTGGTTTTTCCAAGACTTGGATGACTTGCTTGAGAATCATTCCCCTCCATTCCTTTTCTACAGGATTTCCCAAGCTTTCTCTTTTAGTTGGAAAAAAATGCACGTTCTCAACGTTTCTGACCAGAGTGGAGAAGACAGCTTGATAGAAAGGGGCAATTTATCTTGGAGGTGAGTTGAAGCCAGGCTTCTGTTTGCAGGAGCCATGGAGGAACAGCAGTTTCTTGCAAAGGGAAGTTTGAGGAAGCTGTTAAAAGAGGTTGCACAGAGGAAGCCAGTTGGAGCGCTCAGCACAAAGTGCCATTGTGTCTGCCAATAAATGCAAGAACCAGTAGTCTAGAACAGCGGTTCCCAAATCGTGGTCTCCAGACCTTGATGGTCCATGAAGGCTTGGTAAATGGTTCATGGAAAATATAAGGGAGCCAACCAGTCTGCAAAAAATTCTGAGGATTAACAGGTTTTGGTTCAGAAAAGTTGGAGAGCCCCTGGTCACAAACTCTGTGCTATGTCCATTCACTGTTTATAGATGGAGAAGCAGAGAGGTCTTTGTGGCAAGGACTGAAGAAACATTTTTGCAGTTTTCTGGAAAAAAAGGGTTTGATTACATTCCATGAAACATGCGTCAAAGGAGTTATCACAGGGCTAAGACGCAGCAGTGCCTCTGCTAACTTGCCCATCTTTGCTGGGAAGTTTGTCATTGCTTCTCTTGTCATAAAATGCAGGATTTCCTCAAGTAGATTATTGTGGTCAATCTTCAGCTGACTCCCCAGAATCCTTTTTGTCGCCTCTCTTCCTTGGTTATTGGGGATTTTTTTTAATTCAGTATGTATTTCATTAAGTTCTCTGCCCTCTATATGCAATATTTTCATTTCTCTAAATAACAAAGCTGATGATCATTAAGTCCTTGTTGATTTTTTCAGAGTAGTCTGTGAAAGGAACATTGTCTTAACAAAGAAGGTCATGCAATATTTCCTAATATTGTTTAGATGTTACTTTTGTGGAAGCTCTGTTGGGAACCTCTCCCAACACTTGTCCCCTCCACAGTTTACAATCTCTACCCAGCTGAGAGCATCAACTCTTCCCTCTATTTATCTCAGACTTTGAAAGCTAAACCCTGTAAGATGATTTCAGGGTATATCAGGATAGTGTCTCAGCTGGTTGGTCAGCCATTGAGGTTCCTGGGCAAAGGACTGAAAAACAGATTCAAAACCAATGGAAGCTGGTTGGGACCCCCAAAGAAGTAGAAATTCCCCTGTAACCCACATGCTTCTTTTTACAGGGGGCTTTGGACAGGCAGGAATATGAAGGATACATTCCTAACCAAACCCATGTTGAACTTTGCCTCCACTCCTGAGGAAACCCATGGGAGAATTTACGTTTCTGACCAGTCCTGCAGCCCATCGTGAAGGGAACAGAAACCTGCAGCAGGCACTGATGATCATGATGTCCCGTGTTGCTGGGTAGCTTCTGCTTGCGTCTCCTAAAAAGGGATTGCTTGAGGCAATTCGTCATGTCACAGGGTGAGGAAAGGAGACTTCTGGGTTGTGGTGGGGGTGACACACTGCGCTCCCAACCCACCTGCCACAAGACTCCAAAGCAAGGAGCTAATGGTAGCCAACCGCCCTTGCTTCTCTATGCATAAAAGCGCCAGATTAAAGGTCTTTGTGGCCCCAGCACTGACTTGGCATAGCACGAGTTTGCTTGGGAGATGGATTGGTCAAAGCCCAAGGTAGTTTGGCATTGTATAAGATTCATTTTGCTGAGCTGGACTTGGTGCCCGATATCCAAGGCTCAATTCAGTAGCCTAAACACGAGTCTCTAGTGTCTCTGAGGCACCTGCACAGATCTGGCTGATAGGACACAATTTACAGAGAATCCACACCTTTTTGAAATGTTAGCAGTAGACCAAGATACCTTGGGGTGTCTCGAATGGCGCTAACCTCCTATGTTTAATGAACCTAGTCACACCAGTGAGACAGCAATGCAAGCTGAGAGAGTTGGGCTTGTTCAGCCTGAAGAAGAGGAGACTGAGAGGGGATCTCATCAACACCTACAAATATCTTAAGGGCGGAAGTCAAGAGGACGGAAGCAGTCTGTTTGCAGTGGTGTCCAGTGACAGGACTAGGGTCAACGGGTGCAAACTGAAACATAAGAGGTTTCAGTTGAATAGGAGGAAAAACTTCTTTACTCTGAGGGTGACAGAGCCCTGGCCCAGGCTGCCCAGGGGGGCTGTGGAGTCTCCTTCTCTGGAGATATTCAAAGCCCGCCTGGACGAAGTCCTGTCTAGCATGCTCTAGGAGAACCTGCTTTGGCAGGGGGGTTGGACTGGGTGATCTCCCGAGGTCCCTTCCAACCCTTGCAATTCTGTGATTCTGTGATTCTGTGCATCAGGAGATAAGGACATAGCCTCCTACTGCAGAGCTACAGTCCACCAAAAGAAAACGTTATTCAAGCCATTAGTTAAGGACAAAGTTATCCACAGCTGAGAACTTACGTGGTTTGCCATCACACTGTTTGAGTCACAGGGCTTGAATAAGAAGCTTCTTTGCTTATTATTATTTGCAACCTATACCTAAGGTTGGATATTTGCCCATGACACATCCTGCCTACAGATTACTCCTGCTGCAGGTGGCAGCCAGTCAGCTTGTCAGTAAATGCTCCCCTTCCCCGAGGGCTGGTCATCCTGGCCATGTTTCCCAGAGGTGTGCCCAAGATGCCATCATGCAGAGAAGAGACTCCCAGGCGCAGATGCAGCAAGACCGTCACGCTCAGGACGCTCCCGCCTTCGCTCGACGGCGAGCCCCGGGAGTGCTCCGCTCTTGAATGCCACGCTGATTTTTTGCATCGCCCTGGAGGGAACCTAGCAACCCCACTCGGCCATTGTGTTCATTCAGATCCTGAGCCAGATGGAAATTTTCTTTTCAAAGGCCACCCCAAGCGTATTTCCTCTGTTTAACCATCCAGGCAAGAGTCGCGCTGTGGTCTCTGCCGTGCTCACTCTAACATCAGCATGCAGATTCCAGTCCTAATCCTGCTCAGAAAGCAAGACAAGAGCTCTTGACGTGCAACTCAGTCACCCGGGCTTTTTCCTTCTCTCAGGAGACTTTTTTTTTTTTTTTTTTCTTCATCTCCATCTGGCAAATAAGAACCTTCCTGATATCTCCCTTTGGATTTGCCAGATTGGCCAATCTTCCAGACTTTTTTTTTTTTTCCACTAGTTTTATTTATGTCCTTTTGCTGAGTTTCACGATTTTCAGATTTGTTTTAAAGTCCTCTTTGGGGTGGAGTCAGGCTGTTCTCTGTGAATCGTTAAGGAATAGGCAGATAGATACACATATATCTTTCCCAAGCATAAGAAACACTGCAAAAATATTACCTTTAAGGGAGTCCGTACTAGAAGCCAGGTGAAAAAAGCCTACATCTTTGTCTTCTTTTTCATTTTGCGACTCATTTTCAAAGCCTATCTTCCTACTGACCCTGCTGTGTTCAGCGTTGTCTGTGGCCCTGAATCTGCTGCTCAGCCCTTCTTCTTGGAGGATGAACCCAGCAGCTAAAAAGGCTACTCCTGGGCAGGGCGGTGTTGAGGCGAGTTAATGCGCTGCTTGTTTTGAGGGCAGAGGGAGAGGACAACATCCAATACCAAGCTGGGGGCTACCAGACCCTCTGCACAGTCCCTTTTCAACACTGAACGAACCGTGCTCGTCACCACAGAGCAAGCAAAGAGCTCATCAGGAGGCCCAGGATTAGGGCACTGATCGTCCCCCTGTACTCGGCACTGGTGAGGCCACCCCTCAAATGCTGGGGTCAGTTTTGGGCCCCTCACTACAGGAAAGACGCATGCTCCTCTGGAACAACGGAGCTGGGGAGGGGTCTGGAGCCCCAGGCTGCTGGGGAGCGGCTGGGGGAGCTGGGGGGGTTCAGCCTGGAGCAGAGGAGGCTGAGGGGAGCCCTCATCGCTCCCTACAACTGCCTGAGAGGAGGGGGGAGCCGGGGGGGGTCGGGCTCTGCTCCCAGGGAAGGGGCAATGGGATGAGGGGCAATGGCCTCAAGTTGTGCCAGGGCAGGGTGAGGTTGGGCATGGGGAACAATTCCTTCCCCAAAAGGGTTGTCAAGCACTGGAAGGGGCTGCCCAGGGAAGGGGTCGAGTCCCCACCCCTGGGGGGATTTAACAGCCGGGCAGAGGCAGTGCTGAGGGCCAGGGTTTGGGGGTGGGATGTCAGGGTTAGGGTAACAGTTGGACTTGATGATCTTGGAGATCTTCTCCAACCTAAATGATTCTGTGATTCTATGATTCTATGACTAACGGTCAGCAGCAGTCCTCAGACAGAGCCCAATTCCTGGCTTCATCACAGGCATGAGAAAGCTGATGGGCCAACATTGCCTTCCACAACATGCAAAGGAGTTATTTGGTACTGTTCTTCACTCCCTTGCAAAATCATTGCCTTAACCATTTTAAAATCTTTGTTATAGAGTGAGCTTGGTATGCAGTATCCAAGCCCAGGCGTGGTTTCAAAATCTCTCTCACTTTCCTCTGCCTGGTCCTAACTGAGTGGGGTCCACAGAGCTCCTGTTAAAAATCAAGCAGTAGGGGAAAACTCTCAATCCTCATCCTGCTGACAGACATGCTTCAAAAAGATGGGTTTGTCATCATGTCACAGGGCTAGAGTTGGAAAACTAGGGAATCCCTTCTTGGCCCTTCTACAGACCCAGGGCTCTATATATCTCTCCATCAACCCCTGTGCAGTGGCAGACCACAATCTCTTAGTTACTCCTTTATTATCTTGAGCATGACTTTCTTCTTTATAGATCCCTAATGAAAGCTGGAAAGCAGTATATTCAGTTCAGGACAATGAAACTTTGTGCATGGTGTTAGCACAGCCTATCTGGGTCCTTGGAAGGAGGAGGCAATGAATGTGATGACTTCCTGGGGATTTTCTGCTGCTGCTTTCAGCTGTGTGTCCCCAGATGAAGGGTCAGTGTCCTCCCAAGAAACTTGGCATATTGAACCTTCTTTGGGCCCCCTCGCCTGTCTATAGCATCACATAAGCACATTCCCAATGTTATCTAGCGAATGACAAGTTTAGCTACAGCTTTCTCAGGAACCAGGCTGACTGCTAAGGGTCATCTATGCTGCTAAAAAAAAAAAAAGAAAAAAAAAGAAAAAAAAAACTAGGTTATGGTCACAAGCCCCCCAAGCAAGGGTCGTAGAGCAGACTAGAGCAGACTAAGTACCCTATAGCACCTAGCCTAAAGCCTCTTTTGGGCCCCATGCAGTGCCCCAGTGGTCCGACGACATAATTACTCTCTTATGGGAGTTGTGAATCTCTGGAAGAGCAGGGGGTGTTGTGTGGCAGCCCACCAGGGTGGCTCTTCAATCTGAAGCAGATGCTTTGCACTGCATGCCCTGTGATGTGGCATGAGGGCATATGGAGGTAATTAAGGGTGCAGAGCCTGCTAGGACGACGTTAGAGGACTGCATAGTCAAGCCCTTATGGCCTTTTGGGAATGGCGTCTGGAGCAAACTGTTCCCTGGACCAAATTTAGCTGGAGACGTCTAGGTGGACCATGCTAAGCAAATTAGCACTGTGAACAATCCAGGACTTGAAGTTACTCATTAGCTTTCTGTTAGGTATCAGTGTAGATGTACTTGTGCAGCTCTTCACTTTGCCACCCTTCACCACTATGGGATGCTCACTGGCGAAATTCTTCCAGTGATGAAAGTCCTATCCTACACAGGAGAGAAACTGATGCATGGGAGGTTTCAGACACTCTTCCTAAGAGAGAAGAAGTCCACCAGATGCCAATGATACTAAGGGTGACATCCATCAGAAGTAACCTTGGATGCCCATGGTGTGGATGCCTATGAACCAGGAGTCTGGGTCCATATCTGAGACCTTGTGTGATCCACCTGCCCAGTAAGGGCTCACACTTTAGGACACAAGCCATATCATTGCCTCCTCTCCACAGAGTCTACTGACTAAACCATTGACTGTAAGAGGAGCCCGGGGACCTGCTCAGATGCCTAAAGTCAGTTAGGTGACTCACAGAAGGTACCAACAGTTTTCAGGAAATCTGATGCCTCAGAAACATCCTCATGGCAATGACTCCCATTAGTGGTCCAGATTGATGGAACTGCTTTGAGAAAAGTTCCAATGTGAGCTTTGAGAGGAATGAAGGGCAATTTCAGCCAAAGTCCTCCTGATGTGCTGCAACTTAGAGGAAAGCTTTGGAGACATCATTAGGACCATACTGCCTAGAGGTTAGGGGACAGGTTTGGGCTCTGTGAATTAAACCAGTACATTATCAGAACAAGGCTCTGCTGTGTTATCCTTCTCTTGCTGACAGGCAAACCGCACTCCGTCTTTAAATTTGAGATCCTGCTTGAGAGTGTCGGTGTTTTCCAGAGCCCTCAACACCTCCCAGGCTGGCACCTCCCACTTTTACAACTTTCCCACCACCCCCAGCCCAAATCATGCTTCCCTGAGCCCCACCACACCTCAGGCTGCCCTCCCTCCCCATGGGGACAACGCACACCAGATATGCATGTCCCACCAGGGCCCTTGGCATTGCCAGGGGCTCTCCAGGAGGGCCTCTCCAACCATCAGCTTGGGACAACACCACACTGCCAAGAAGGTCAGCAATGGGCAGGGGAGGGGTGGCTTCTCCCTGCTTTTCTTCCCGGTCAGATCAGGGTGCAGATGTTGGAGCAAGCAGTCATGCCTACGCGCAGAGAGGCACGCAGGCAGCTCGTCGGGACTTTCATGGCGTGACGGAAGCCGTCACTTATCTGTGACATTGTTTATGGGGTCGGCTGGAAAGCTCACAGGCCTGAGGAATTCCACCCGATATCCCAACGCCATCGTCCTCCAGGGAAAACGCCGGAGTCACTGCGAACATGCTGTCCTCCTCCCTATGCCAAGCAGCTCTTGGATCTGTCCTAGGAGGGCAGTGAACTCCCCCATCGCTCCAAGACACACCACCAGCTGCAAGGAGGTGTTAACCCTCTAGGGACCCTGAAACGCCTACAGATTCCCACTGGAAGTGGTCAATGGCAGGTGGAGGAGAAGTTTGAGAAAGACTGGCCAGAATCTGAGACTCCCAGTCCCACACGTAGGCAAAAATCCTTCCTGACACCCAGCCCGTTCTCCCATATCTTGGCAGCCACATCAGGGAGTCTGCCCATCATGAGGGCCCAGGAAGGAGCTGGCAAGGAGGGATGCAAGCTAGATAATGAGCAGAAAGTGGCAGCTCATTATTACTTTGGACCAGATTTAATTTATTTTGTGAGAGACAGAAAAGAAGGAAGAGACTGACTGTTTTTTTGGCCGGGAGAGCCCACAGTGAGCTTTAACAACTACGGCACCTCCTGCGCCAGGGTTTTTCCTATACCAGCTGCAATTCTCTTGACTTGCTGCCCTGACACATCCCGAGGGAGTCCTCAGACCCCTCCTGACCTGTGAGGCCACATTCAGGAGAAGCTTGGGTGATGAGGCACATGTCTCCACCATGGCCTTAATCCTATATATGCATTTCCGGAGCTTCTTAACTCAGGAACAGAGTGGTTTGCACCTTGGTAGATTTTTTTTTTTTTTCTTTTCCATGAGTTTGGCCAATCATTTTTTAGCATCTACAGCCTCCTGCTGCAGGGACATCCACAGCTGAGAAACATGCTGTGAGATGAACCATCTCCTCTTCTTTGCTTTTAACCTACCACCCACTAGCCTCCATCTCCCGTGATGCCCCTTGTAGTGGAAAAGGCAGCGAATAATTTCACTGCCCTGTTTACCTTCTCCATGGCATTCCACCAACACCTCCAAAGTCCAACTCTCCAGAAGCTATTTTTGTCCAGGGCCATTCCTCATACAAAGCCCACACCAAGCAACAGCGAGGCCCAACAATCCTGTTGGTTCTTGCATTTCCCATTCACGGTGGGGTGGCACTGGGGCCTGACTTTGGCGCTTTGGGTTTCCCACCTGTTATCACATCTGCAGCATTTTTGTGCCATGGACCATTCAGGACATGCTGTAAAGCAGGGACCTTTTAAAACAAAGATGCCCCTGCCAACTGCAGCAGAAAGCAAGCCTGCTCACAGATTCTGGCTGCATACTGGGAGCCGGGGCCAGAATTTAGATTGGACTGGGTCCATTTTCATTTGTGCATTTGTCTTTTTTCTTGTTTTGCTTTATTTTTTTTGAACACTGAACGCTGGGACCAGCAACTCTCCAAACAACCCAGTGATATCACCTTCATGAGTCATGGGGAGGGCAGGGTGGAGAAGTGCAGACAAGGAAAGATCATCAGATTGTGCTCTCTCAAACAACCTAAAAAAAAAAAAAAGTGATATGTGTTTGGATGCGTGGAGGAGAGATTGCATCCACTGGCCACCCAACGCATGGTGTCACAGTTTTGGGGAGCATGCCCAGGACTTCAGAGATTTGTAGCTGGCTGGTTGTTTTTTTTTTTTCTAGATATAAACAGGGTGACTTTACCTAGGGAAAAAAAAAAAGTGTGGGCACACACAGAGCATACAGACACATATGCACGTCCTGCACACGCACGCACTGTAAGAACACCAAATAAATGACTGGTTTGCTTTCACTTCAGAGCGCATACCTTATTGGCTCAACTTTTGCACCACCAAAAAAAAAAAAAAATATGAAATTCAATCTTCAGATCATGTTTAGACTGAGCCCAGTCACTTTGCATGGTGGGGGCAGCTTTCCCTGAGCTCACCTGCAGCTTTCTTAATTTCTTAATGGTCCTGAAGATAATTACTCAGGGTTACAACAGGACCTGCAGTCCTTGCTCAGACCCAGCCCTATCACTAGGATTCAGACCCTGCAAGATGTGGAATGACCTTTTATAAAATGCTGAAAGGAATAAAGCCTCAAAAGGACTTTCAAGCCCCCCAGCAGCATTATTATAAAATTTTTATTTATTAGGAGAAGACAAAGTCCTCAGCAGGATCTCCATAAGCCAACATGGATCCCTCTCAACAAGGCAGTGGGAAATATGAAGGATGAGGCTCTGCATCCCACCCTACCTGGGAGCTTCCTACACTGAGATACAACCAGGATCCTCCATCCACCAGGAGAGCAAGCACCATTGGGTGGGCAGTCAGGGTGGAGAAGGGGCACCTCAGAGGTCTGTCCCTACTTCCCAGCCTGCCTCCGTTTTTCACATGTGGATTTGGTTAGGCTGGATGGAGACTTCCCTGCTGAGAGCTCTATCCCAAAAGGCAGAAGTCCCATTCAAGCAGAGCAAGGGCAAGCCAAGTCTCCATTGTCTTCTCCCGGTGAAGGCTCTGGGGTCCCAGATGCTCCAGCATGACCTGTGGTTGCTGGATCCCAGCACAAATACTGCACACGTGTCACTGCTCACCACACTAAGACCCCCCTGCAGGTGGATGTCCCCAGGGTGGGTGGCAGAACCTCCTCCTTTGGAAAGTAGACCAAACTGTGCCATGAAGTGTTGAGCTGGATTCCCAAGAGAGGTGTCCAGAGGACTGGTTTTGAGTAAGTAGGAAGAGTTCTTCTTTGAAACAAGGCCAGGTTTCACCAACTTGTACTGTGACACAGGCCCTACAATATTTTGGGCTTCCTGTTCTTTGATATTGCCCTGTTCTGGCTTTGATGTTTTTGGGGCCAGATCTTCAAAAAGCACTCTTACACTGAGATATCAGGCTAAAGTGCTGGTGCAGCACTCTGTGTTACTATACCTGATGCTTTACTCTCATTTTCTATTTCTGGACCTGGGAAGCATCCAACTGTGTTTCCTGAGCACTTCAAGTGTCCATTACTGTCTTCCACGCATCCTAACATCCGTGCTTCTATATAGTGACGTGTGGCTTCTACAAAGCCCCGTTCAAACCCAGCCCCCCTCAAAATGCTGTTGCATACTGGTGCGCATGAAAGCAGGAGCTAATTTCTTCCATGCTTTATTCATTCCCTAAATAAGACCCCACAACTCTTCCTTACATGCAGCCTCCCCATGCCTACCAAGAGAGTCTGATGCTCCAGCATGTGCAAAGTTACCAGCCAAGGACCTGCTCTGGGGACTCCCTGCCTAGTTCTGTTCACCCCAGTGTGATCAAATGAGGAAACTAAGGATACACTCCGTACACGTCTCTTCCAAGGGGCACGCTTATTTGCATGGTAATGAGGATGGTAATGAGTCTCTTGTCTTCAGATGTACACAAGGTTCTAGCCGGTAAAACCAGCCAAAGTTGAAATTCAGGAAATTCATAATTTTTTTTTTCTTTTTTTCTTTTCAATTCGTATTTTTTATCTGGGTGCCAAAGACAAAGCAAGTGGTACAGAAACTGCCTTGTGCAATGAACCGCTAAGCACTAGATATCAGTTCCTATTTTAACAGCCATCGGGTTGTTTAAGAAAGTACCAATCTCTTAAGTAGCCTGGCTCGAGCAGTAATTACTAGTCTCATTTCTGAAGACAGCCTTCTTTTATTTGCTTTGTTACCATAGCTTTTTGTTTTTCTTTTCCTCTCTCTTAAAGTTAAAAAATGCGACATAAAGCTGCAGCTCCTCTGAGAACCTACTGCGCACTGCAAGAGGGGTTCACAACAACATTGTGAAAGAGATTATAGTAATTAGCCCCATTCTAGTGGGGAATTCCCCCATTTCCAGTGGGGAAACTGAGGCACAGAACCTCTCTCCAACCAGAACATGAGGACGATTGCATGCTTAAACATGCTATGATTTTATGATTCTATGATTAATGAAGTCCTTCCCCTGTCTTGGCCGCAAATGTTCACAGTGAGCGATGGCAGGGTCAAGCTAGGACAACACGATGTCTTAGGGCTGAGAGCCACGGTTCCCCTTGCAGAGAGAACAGGGCTCTGGGTAGAGGCTGGTCCCCAGGCAGTCTGGAGAGGGGATGAGTCCAGGCAGGAGAACAGACCCATTCGCTATGCTCAAGACTTGAGATTGAGGAGAGGAATTGATGCTGGGCTTGGTAACCCACTGCTGGCCCACATTGCCCAAAGCATCGGTGGTGCCTGTAGGTCCAGAGTGGTGGGTTAGGGGCAGTTTGAGAAAGGGGGAAGGCTCAAAGCCATGGTCAGGTGGAGAATGGAGGAGATGCTACATGGAATGCAAAGGGGGATTGTCTCCAGCACCACTGGGGTGTTTAAAAGCTCCTGGCTAAACAGGCGGGGGTGGTGTTTCTGCTGTGGTTGGAATTGGATGTGGTGATTCAGGCAGCTGAGCACCAACCCATAAAGCTCACCACTGTCCCAGAAGGAATAAATCCCTTTAATCAAAAACAACCAAGGCAGGGGCAGTGCCTCTGAAAACCCCGAACGCCGGTGCTATTTCTCTGGTCAAAACCTCAGGGTACGACACCAGCAGCTGCTCATTAAACTGCAAATGTCACTCATTGCCATGAAGCCCCCAGGTCTTTCCAGCACAGAGATGTCAGTCCTGCTTCCTGTCCTTATTCCATGCCTCCTTCGGCGCACATTGATGAACAGCGTGTACCCCAGCCCTACGACTTGGGTTGGCCTTCAGCAGATATTTAAGCTGCATGGCTGCATCTGTGCTTTCCCTGCCTAACCATCAGAAAATGCTGAGATTTGTCTTTCTTCTCCCACGTCCCTGTGATGGAGTAGCCCACATACCTAATGTTGAGTCTGGCTGCAATTTCTGCATTTTCTTAGGGAGGGGTGTAAGAAAACTTTGCTGGAACCAGTTGTCTGAGTTTCCTGGATGATGGGTTTTCTCCAGAAAACATCTTGGGGAGATTTTATGCAGTGTCAGTCCCGAATTTCTGGCTCCTGGCACCTGTTTTACTGTTTTGACACCAGGCTTTTGAGCATAGGGAAAATAATAATGATATCCAGAGCTAATGTTATTTACCAAAATACAAATTAACGCTCAGTCACATGGCAGCACGATTTGTCATCCAGAGCTAAAATTAAAAGAAATTAAGGCTGAGTCAGAAAGTTATTTCAGATGTTAGTGGGGAATGCAAAGTGATGGGGCCATGTGGGAGCAACACTGACATCTTCTGGCTGAAAAAAAAATCTCCAGCTTTTTCACCAAGAAAACCACCGGGAACCTCCAGCACAAAAGCGTAAATAAGGGGTTGGGGTGGACAAAAAAGCTTTTTCAAGTAGCAGGTAGAACCTCGGGATGGTGGATGTTATCTGAGCCCACTTTAAGTGTCCCCCTTAGCATCACTGCAAAATTTGAACAGAAGGGGTGTGACGCTGATGACCCAAAAGAGATGAGTGTAGGAGGTGAAGAGGTGTTGCTTTTCCATCCGTGCAGGTGACAGGGCTGTATCCATCCTTTTACGTTGCAGTGGTGAACTGTGCGGTGCAACACGTAGGAAGAGGCAGTCACCAAGGACCAATCCATGCAAACCAGCCAAGCAACAATTTTCTCTCCCTTACCTGGAATGGGACAGGGCCTGGCTGCCTTCTACTGATAAACCAGGAAGGCATGGGGACCACTGAACCTGTTCCCCAAAACGATGCCCTCAGCCCCTGCTACAGGGTCTCAGAAAGCAGCCTGGCCCCCAGGTATGGAAGACACCTCTTGGGCGCAAGTCTCCTGCATCAATTCAGAGCAGGATGGCTGAACCACAGGGAGCTAAACAGGTTCGGCCATGGGGCTGTTGGGTTCCTGCACCAGAACTTTCTCCTCTGGGGTGGATCCCCTTCGAAACACAGTGCATGCTGGATACGGGGGGTGGGGTTATCTGGAGAGGAGTGTGAGAAAAATCCTCCATCTCCACCACCTCTCGGAATTGTGTGGTTCCTGCAGCAATCAACAGCCTCCCTCCAAACTGTGTGGGCTTGCCATGATGGCTCACAGCTGTGTTTGAGTGAGCTGGGTCCATTGCCAGGAGCTCTTTTGCAGTGGGGACTAGGAGGGTCCTGCCAAAGACATAGAATTATCCATCATTATCACTTTAGGGTCAATGTCTTGCAGTTCTGCAGTGGCCAGATCTTCACTCTGGTGGCAACAGCATTGCTAGCCAAGGACCTCATAGCAGAATCACACCTTCAGCCTTTTCTGCAGGTCTCGCCTCTTCCAGACTGCACTGACCACCGCCCTTGCTACCTTGCGCTGCCATGCCCTTCCCCTTCCTCTAAACATATTTCTTTTAATCTCTTCCAAGGTTCTTTCTTCCCATCTCTGAAGCCCTCTGAAATGGTCTTCAAGGTCATCTTCTGGCTGGGATACTTCAACAGCTGTGTGAACCCCATCATCTACCCATGCTCCAGCAAAGAGTTCAAGCGAGCTTTCATCAGGCTGCTCAAGTGCCAATGCCACCGGAGAAGACGGCCCATCTGGCGCGTCTACGACCATCACTGGAGAGGGGCCTCTGTAAACAGCTCAGTGCAAGACTCTGAGACGGACCTGAGGCCCCGGATTAACACCCTGAACAGCTCATTCATATTTAACTCCTCCTTGCAGGAGAGAGCCAGTAAGAGGCGAACACTCAGCTTCAAGGGCTGGAAAATGCTCACTCCTTTCCAGAAACCAGCATCCACCCAGCTGAAGGAGAAGATGAACAGCCTTTCTAATAAAATCCGGGGTGGCTCCAGCAAAGGGGGGGTGACAGCCATGTACAAAACAGAGGTGGAGTCTGTCTCTATTGGGATCCCTCATGACTTCGCGGAAACCATTGACTATCAAACCTATGACTTAACAGACTGCTGCGGGCTGCGAGAAACAGATATTTGAAGCCAGTGGGACAGCTGTCGATGGTTTCTTTAGAGGTATCTAGCAGAAACGTGAAGGGATACGATCTGTGCATCTGTCAGGCAGACTGGAAGCAGCAATCAGGTATAAAATGCAGTTGCCCAAAGGTTATACAAGCATCCCCCACGTGGAGGTTAGCCCCTTCTCTGGGATGATGGGTTCCTCAAATAAGAGCCAGTGGCATATCCCATTTTAGCGAGCCACAGCAGGAGGGAAAGATGGGGTCTGGATATGGACTTAGAACAAGAGCTGTTGCCTCCATTGGGTGGTTATCTTTAACTTTGGAAGAAGCTGTGCAATTAAGGGAAACCAGAGTGTCTCCTTTGCCTTAAAAACACCACAAAATCTAATGGAAAGATCAAACCCCAAAAGATGCCAACCCTGCCTTAGTACATGTGATCATGTTTCCATCCAGAGGCAGCACCCAGAAAGGATGCTGTCGAGCAGTAGCTGGCAGCTGACCCTTTGCATCATGGGTTGGGAGTTTATAGGTCTACAGGGCTGGGCAGGACCTCCAGCCTTTGCTTTGGAGGGTGAGCAGGCTGTGGTATTCCCAAGCGGGGTGGGGAGATCCTGGCTCTCAGCCATCATGTCTGCAGTGACCACAGCTTTGCCCCTTCCATGTAACCCGGTTTTAGGCCAGAGGGGCAGTCCAGATGTGTACGCTGATGCCAATGGGTGTGCAGGTCTCTCTTCTCCAAGTCCAACCCGTGATGCATTTTTTATTTCACTTTCCAGTAAAACACTTTCAGCCCACCTTGCTCTAGTGCACATACCTCTGTGATACAGAGAGAAAGCAACTCCTTTTGGTGTTGGCCAGCCCCGACCTTTTTCTGTCCCCTTCTTGCTCTTACTTGCTGTCTCTCTCAAGCAACATGGAATAAAGAAGCATCCTGGGGGTTTCGCTCAGGTCCATACTCAAAAAGGTGGGATGGCTGCGTTTGGGGCCCATTTCTACTACCCATAGAGTCAAACACGCAATTGGAGCTCCCTTGTGTAGATGCATCTTCTCCCCAGTCAGGACCATGCTCACAACTCTTCTCCCAAGTGGCTTCCCACATGCGTGATACATCAAAGCCTTAGGTGGCCATCAACAACTGCCCCTGGTTATGTCCACTAGCATGGTACAGCAGTGTTGGTAAGGGGTTTTTTGCTCTTCTTACAGCCCCAGAGTGTGAGCTGCCCTCAGGAGGGCACCATGGCCTCCTCCAGGGACCACAGGGAGATTGGAGCCATGACAGGCTCACACACACTGTGCTTTGCAACTCAGAAAAATGGTCATCCAAACTCTGCTTGGCCATGTATTTCAGGCACTGGTTTTATCTAATTTCAGACAGGCAATGAGCCACAAAGACGTGTCATTAGATTAAGCTGTGGGCGGAAGCATGAGACATAGGCGATGGAGGCAAAGTCTGGATCTGAGGTGCAGTGTCTCAGGCCGTGTGAGTAACAAACAGGAACATGAAGTCAAGGGGTGGAGACATGACTCTGAACGTGTCCAGGATGGAAACTCATCCACATCAGCACCGTCCCCCAAACTCATTAGGAGTCTTTCATGAATGTGCCTACAGCACATCTAGCTAATCCTCTTAAGGTGGCTATCAAAGGAAATGAAAGGCTCCTAGGCACAGCAAAGAGAATGTCACCTTTCTTTCTGCTGTTCATCTGCTTTAAAGAAAATTGAAATAGAGGAAGTTTGCCTTCTTTTATTTTTTATTTTTTTGTTCAGTGCATACTGAGACTTGATCTATGGAGTTGGCCCTGTCTCAACACCCTTAACACCCTTCTGCCCTTTACTCAATGCATGACTCTGAACTGGATGAATTACTGCCCAAAGACCTGCAGGTTTTGTCTAAATATTTTCCTCCCAGCAGTAAATCCCACCAAGGCACATGGGCAGCATTGCACTTGCACTGAACCCAGACTGGTTTCTGCTTGCATGTTTGCCGGTGTCCGCCAAACCAGCCAGAGGTTGCCAGCTTGAGAGGTTCAGTCCTACCAAAGCAAGGGCCCACTACCCCATGGAACCTCTGTGGGGAAATGCATCTCTTTTTTCACCCATTTCTTTGGCCTTCAAGGGAAGTGAGACCCTACAGTGAAGATGGGATGACACAGAAAGTCATTTTGCAGTGCAAGGACTGCAGCTGCCGCTGGTTTCCTGGGTGTTTTGGGGATCCTGATGGCAGACCACGCTGCTGGCACTGGGGAGGTCGCAGAGAAGGCATCGGGGAGAGGGCAGTCGCTGAAGAGCAGAGATGTCTGGAAAGTCCTCCTGGAAGGTTACTCCTCCTGCCTTCCATCCACCTCTTGGGATGCATGTGCACACATGCCATGTTTGGAGGCACCCAGACCTGCATTTTTAGCCCCCTGGTGACACTGCTTTGCAGGTCTAACGCCTGCGTAATGTAAGCGATTTGGGGGCACAGTTTAGGACGAGCTGGTACACATCTCATCAGAAGTGAAAGTCTAGCCAAAGGGGAAGAAGGACATTTGCCATTAAAGGCTCTCTGATGCTCAGGAGCAGATTTTCCTGGTGTCTCTCCACAGTCAGACACTCACAGCACCCATGACCATACAGATACACATACACACTTTACTACATTTATATATATAAACGTAATCTCCAAAATGGCAGCCATTCTCCTACAAATGGAGACTTTGCAGGGGCTTTTAGCAATTGCTGGCAAGCATTTCGTTGCCAAGAATGAGTTGAAATTATTGCTTACGCTTCTCCCTGATCTTTTAAATATACTTGTTTTGGTTTGGTTCGTTTTTTTCCAATTTTGAAATATTTACATTGACAGCCTCCAGCCCCTTGGAAGCATCCAGAAGGGAAAGAAAGATTAATCTGGGGGGTTTCTGCCTCTCCATCCCAATTCTTCACAGACCTACAAGGGAGAAAATGAGGATAAAGTCTGTTTAAGCACACATATGCATACACACACATAAATGCCTGGACTTTGGCTCATTTACTTCCCTCCACCGCAGCTGTGCCTGTGTTTGATCAGGCCCTGAGAGATACCTTAGAAGGTGCTGTAGGGAAGTTTTGAGCTCTGCTGGGCTGCGTTCAGGCAAAATACTTGTTTCTCACCTAAGCCAGGGCCCCCTTTCAATTAGCAGCTTGCACCAGAAGAGGCAACGCCGGGACTGGACTCTGAGGGTCTACATCTAGAGCTTCATTTAGAGGAGGCAGGGCTGCCTTTCCTGGCTGGGGATGAAGGACAATGTTGTATGAAGTATGACCTGAGTGTCTAAAATCCTACATTTCTCTTTGATTCCCTTAATCTCCAAGCTCTCCCAAGTTTGGAAAAATGGGCTCAGACCTTCAGGAGGTACATTTGGTCTGATCCCACTGACTTCTCTGGACCCACAAGGGTGTGACCAGCTGAGGGTATGGTCCCATTTCTCCAAATTTGCCAAGCAGGCCATTTCCCCAAGCACCCGTACCTTGGTTCCCCAGCAGCTCTCACCCCATCACGCTGGCTTTGTGTCACTATTGCGTTGTCAGACCTCGCTGCTTCGACAAACCGAGCGTGCAGGATGGTGAACAGCAGCTTCCACGTCAGTAGACCCTCACAAGTCTTATTTAAGGGGGAAGGAAGGTCCCTGTCAGCCTGAGCTGGACTGCAGTTGGGTTGCATTACTATTGTTTACAGTGTGTATATAAGTGTACATTTTCTTTAGCAGACGTTGGAATTTTTTATGTATAGATTTTTATTTTTCATCCCCAGATGTATTTATTAGCCGGAGTATTTCTGTTTTGTGATTCGAGTTCTGTCAGATTGATGTAAGCTCTATGAAACAGAATGCACATATTTTTGTTTGTTTGTACCAAATACATGCACAAACCTGTCTAAAACGTTGCTGTGAATTGTTGCTGTGTCTGATTTTTAAAACAGGGGTTGTAGGGGATGAGGGAGGGAGGAAGCAAAACCTGCACATTATCATAGAATCACAGAATCATGGAATGTTTTGGGTGGGAAGGGACCCCTAGAGGTCACCCAGCCCAACCCCCCTGCAGGAGCAGGGACACCTTGAACCACATCAGGTTGCTCACAGCCCCGTCCAACCTGGCCTGGAATGTTCCCAGGGATGGGGCCTCCACCACCTCTCTGGGCAACCCCTGCCAGGGTTTCACCACCCTCATTGTAAAGAATTTCTTCCTTATATCCAGTCTAAACCTACCCTGATTTAGTTTAAAACCATCCCCCCTTGTCCTGTCACAGTTGTCCCTACTAAAAAGATTTTCCCTGTTATCTGCTGTTGTTTTTTTTCTCAAAGCCTTTTTTTTGTAATTTCACAAGGGTAATTCCTCCCACATGCAATAATTTATGATAGAAAAAAAGTTAGAAGAGGACTCTCTCAGCTTTGTGCCATGCAAGGATGAAGGGGTCACACCAGCGATGTCTTCTCTGAGTATGGTTCCTGGAGCAGGAGGAGTCTGGATACAGCCATGACCCATGGGAGTGGAGAAGAGCAGGAGGGGGAGAAGGCTGTTGTGTAGTTGGTTGTCAGGAACAAGCTCTGGTGAAAGGATTTCCATCAGAGTAGGGTTTTTTTAATGAAAACTGAAATTTGATCTCATTGAAAATTTCTCTGGAAACTTCTCATTTTTCTTCTAAAGTCAAAATTCCAGCATCACTCACAACACCACTACCTGCAGTGAAATGGAAACAGCGTTTCTTATGCTCCTGTCTCACTCCAGGTACCCCATTTCACAGAATGCAGCCTGATGGCACCTCTAGATACTGGGAGGTGGTGTCTCAGGGCTGGGTGTCATGGGAAGGGCTCTGAGATGGGAAAACCAAAGGGGAGAAGGGCAAAAGAGGACAAAACACCTTCCTCAACTCTAGGACGCTAGAGCAATATCATATAGCAGAGTCTGAAATGCAGCAGGGGGAGAAACAGAGCTCTGAAAACATCCAACCAGAAGAATCCCAGAAACATTTCTTTGCAAAACAAATGCCCAAAGATGGCCCAAGGCTGGCTGTCCTTCAGGGATAGCTCCAGGCAGAGGCAAAGCAAGCAACTCACACCAAATGCAACTCAACAGCTCCAGGGAAAGATGGTCATGACTTTGCCAATGCTCGTGTGTGGTTGAGTCAGACTGATGGTGGGGAAAGGGGGTGGATGCTGTGCTCCCTGGCAAGCCCACAGCAAAGGATGCTCTTGACTGATGCTGCTCACATTTTTTAAAGGGATTTCTTTCCCTTCTGTATGACTCCCAAGCCTGGCTGCTGCCCTGCTTGGACACCAGGAAGAAAGCATTAGGTGCTTTGCTGTTGACCTCTCCAAGGGTATAATAAGAAAGACCCATGCCTCAGCCACGAGGATTGAATGAGCCTTCGGAGCCACAAGGCTGGGCTGGGAATGTTGCTTTTGGCAACCTTCCTTGCCCAAAGTTTAATCCATTGAGAACATTGTGTGGCCTGAGCTACGCAGACAGGGTCAGGGTCCAAGGCTACACAGTCCTGGTGTCTGTCAGAGCCCAGGCTGGTGCTCGTCTGGCTCATCTCACAGCAGCCCATAAAAGACCATGCATCTATTAATGCAGCCTCCTGGGGATCGTGTGTGACCCATGCAACTCCCAGTGCCTCCTTCTCTTCCTTGCCCCATGCGTCCCCAAATCTGTTCCTCATGCCCACCAAAATCCACACTATGACTCCTCATGCTTTCCATGTGCTGGCCGGACATTGCCCAGGCAGAGGAGCAGATCCACTTGGAGGGGGAAGAGTTCTGGGGTGTCTTGATCCTGAGAGGAGTTCAGGCCCCTTGTGTCACCTGAGCCCTTGGTGTCCCTAAGGTCCATGGCATGGACCTTATAGACAACCTCCAGCTGCAGAAGAGACTTTCTTCTTCCCTGGTGGGTGACCAGTGGGCAGATGATTTGCAAAGCACCTTCCTGCTGCTGGCCATGATCCAAAGCACAGTCAGTTACGAGGAGTATGTGCTCTTTGGTTGCCAATAAGATAAGATCCACCCCTAAAAGCCCGGTGACAAGTGTCCAACTAAGTTCATTCCTATTTTTATTTTCTTTTTTCATTTTTATTCAGGTTTGAGGGAAGTCACCACTTGGTATTTCAGTTGCTTTTGGCTCCACGATGGACTTGTCAGCATTTGAGATCAGCACTTGCTGAGCTGCTGTATTTGGGTCTCAGCACACTGGAGATAAACCTGTGCAGAGCCTGGACACTGCCTCGGTGGTGGGAGCACCAGCATACTTTTGGGCATGGCTCCTTCATTGAGCACCCTTTCTGAGGCCGAAGAAGATAATCAAGCACACTAGACCCTGTGATCTGTGCCTGACAACCCAGGTTCCCCAAAAGGTTATGTGTACTCTCTTCCAGATCCCACTCCAGCCTAATGAATATCCTGGGTATTGCCTTACCAGTGACACGTGGTATCTCAAGAAGGTAGGCCAGAGACACTGCAAAAAGCCAATCACTCCTTTAGAAAGCAAAGGACATTGGTAGCACCTGGATGTAGTTGGCTATTCTGTTTCTGCATCCCCATTTTGGGGGATGTCTGGACACCCCTAAGCAAAGCTTCTGCTTTCTCATCTCATCTCATCTCATCTCATCTCATCTCATCTCATCTCATCTCATTCTATTCTCTCTTAGCTTCCTCCAGCAGTTGTCTTCAGACCTGGCTAACCTCACAGCCAACATGTCATCTCACCCTACAAAGCCCGTGCTTTCTTTCCTCTATCCTGCCCAGCTGTTTTGCCTATTTATGTCCCACAGATCTGTCCCCCTGGCCCCATCTAGGAAGCCTTCACCCCAAGGTTGCCACACCGCTGGTCAAAGCCAGGATGGTCCTGCCCCAACACCCTCCTATGGGATTTCCTGCACACCCTGAGCCTGGCACATCACAAGATGGGAACGTCACCAGGAAAACCTGCCAGGGACAGCACAAGACTTGCAAGAGCTTACCGAAAATGCTGCTGAGGCTTTGTGGAGGGTAACATGTTGGGATATATGGGACATATATAAAAATATTTATATGCATTTGTATGTTGGATATCTGAGACAGGAAATGGAAGGGGAAAAGGGAAAATCAAAAAGGGAATGTAAAATTAAAACATTGGTCAATATTTGATAGCAGTCACAGGGGAAAACTGCGTGTTAGGGAATTTTGGGAAAGAGACAGAGAATGGAGGAGACAGAATAACCTTGATAATATCTTTGCACCTCTGAATAAGCCTATGACGTACCTGTAATTGGATTACTGTTTGCTTTTCTGCTTAGCCCAGCTCAAAAAGGATAGAATGGACTTAGAAAGGGTTCAGAAAGATGATGACAGAGATGACCAAAGATATGGGATAGTTTCCATCCAAAGAACAATTAAATCAAAGGGCACTTTCCTGGAAAACAAAGATGACTGAGAAGGAACATTGTGGAGGTCTATAAAATCAGGAGTGTCAGGGAGAAGACGAATAGTGGATGTTTGTTCACTGTTTCTCACAGTACAAGAACTGAATGACATCAAACCCAATTATCAAAATGAATAAAGCAAGGTAATTCTTCACATGGCACATACTTAAATGGCGGAACTCATCACCATGAGGTATTGCATCTGCCAAAAGTCTGTAGAGGTTAGCACAGCAATTAGGTGCCTTCATGACAGAACAGTCCATCAAGGGCTGTTGGAAACATATATAATCTCTGAGCTGAGAAGTCCCTAAGGCAGCGATTGTTATCAGCTGGGAGAATATTTCAAGGGATATTTCACTGTAGGCTTTTTCTTTCCTTCTATCCCTCCCAAAGTTTCCATCGTCAGAGAGCGGGGACACAGCCAGAAGGACCCAGGCTCCAAACCAGTCAGCCATTTGCATGTCCCCTTCATCTGGGTGTTGGGTAGCCCATCAGTGCCACGGTTACATCGTTCATTTCTCTGCTCATGGGCTAAAATGAGAATATGTAGAGAGAAAGCTCAAGATTAGTCTCCAGTGCACATCAGATGAACAAGGTCATACCATTTTGCCATCGCTGCATGCCAACTTCCACAGGGAAATTTCTGGTACCGAACACCACTCAGAAACTGAAAACCACCTCCTGAATAGACTGAATTTTAAGATCTTTCCATAGAGGACAGGCTTGTAGCTGGGGATGGGAGTTGTCCAGAGATTTCCCAAGAAACTTCAGCCATTTTGTGCAAAGGTTTTGATTTCTTTTCCACATTTAGACCTCTAAATATCCCTCCATGGAGACATAGATCATGCATGGTGATATCAAGGCCACTGACAAGTAGGTTTGCTTTTCCTAGGTGTCTTCAGTAGGATTCAGCTGACAGATTGAGACATCTCCACTCCAATAAGGTCCCCACATATGAGACGGAAATTTAAACACCATTATGGAGATACAGGGCAAAAAAACCATTGCCTGAATATAGGTGTTTCATGCCATTTGGGCCATCCTAGTCTATCCAAGACATCTGTACATGGCCAGGAAATAGGGCGTAAAACCTCTTGTGCAAAATCGACTCAGGAACATGGCAGAAGAACCTGATCTGTAAGCTGGGAGGAGAAGTAAATGTTGGGCAAAGAACAGGCAGACACTGAAGTTCTGATCCCTGCTTTTTCCCCAGGGGAACAGAATGTTTGCTGTGGTTTAATGTATCATCAAAAGTCAGATCAACGCTTCACTTGCAGGATGGACCACACCACCCAATCCCTTGAGCCATCCTGGGAGACAGAGTCCTGCCAAGAGGGTGGGTAGGACAAGTCAGAGATAGTAACTTATCTTGAAGTCCCATGAGGCCAGGAAAAAAAAGGGTTTAGAGCAAAATGTTCAGTTCTGTTCAGTTCAAAAAACCAAACTTATCTAACTTTAAACATTTCCTGCGTGCAATGCTGGTGGATAATAGATGTCTTGGGGTTTGGGAGTAGGGTGTAGACATCAAAAATAATTTTAATGTATTTTCTGGAAACATTATGTTCC
Organism: Butorides virescens; assembly: GCA_017310255.1. Lineage (NCBI taxonomy): Eukaryota > Metazoa > Chordata > Aves > Pelecaniformes > Ardeidae > Butorides > Butorides virescens. The sequence continues at coordinate 59,057 of JADKXX010003499.1, forward strand.
TTTTATTATGCCCAGCCCTCCAATTTAATTTTCACAACAGAGCCTCAAGCAGGACATTTCACACAGTTTGAAAATTCTGCACTACTTTCCTTTACCTTCAAAAAGACTGAAGCAAGGCAGGGACTCTATCCATGATCATAGAATCATAGAATCGTTTAGGTTGGAAAAGACCTTTAAGATCATCGAGTCCAACCTTAAACCAAACCCTGCCATCCCACCACTAAACCCTGGCCCTAAGCACCTCATCTATCCTTCTTTTAAATAATTCCAGGGATGGGGACTCGACCACCTCCCTGGGCAGCCCCTTCCAGAGCCTGACAACTCTTTCAGGGAAGAAATTTTTCCTAATGTCCAACCTAAACCTGCCCTGGTACATCTTCAGACCATTTCCCCTCGTCCTATTGCCCGTTACCCTGGAGAAGAGGCCAACCCCCACAACAGGTCCAGCTGACCAATGTTAAAAAAATACCACTAAGATCTTACAGAAAGCATTTGGGTATTTAAAAAAAAAAACAACCAAACAAAAAAGGCCCAATCCAGCTCCAGAAATGAATATTTACCAGTCCTTCCTCCACAGCTGCTACCTTCTGGATGGAAAAAAAAAAATCCCTAAGAGCTGTAGTTGATTCTGACCTCTCATTGAAATCTGACCATAATTAAGTAGCAGCATCACTGCTCAGAGACAGCATTGCCTGTTCAAACCCCACTGCTGCCTCCTAGCAGATCTGTGGCTGCTGTAAAGCCTGATAGAATAGCACGTGGATCAGAAATTTGAGTTCTGTGGTGGCAAGAGGGTGGTTTTGGAAAGAGAAGGTCCCAAAGCCTAGCCCTGTCCACAGCCAGGAGGCTTCAGGTGGCAAGGTCAGAAGAGGAATACCATTGCAAGAGCCTTTCTCCTTGTGAAACGGAGAGTTTCCATTTCCAGAGTTTCACAGCAGGTGTTTGAACTACAGAAATCTGACAGGAACATAAGAAAAGACCCCAAAAATCCCAAAGCCCAGCATGATTAGAACATGCAAGGCAAAACTGTACTGGCATTGAGTTACCCCAAAAGCTCTTTGTCACTTACAAGTTGCCTTGACACAGACTGGAATTTCTCAACAAATTGTTGGGAAAAGGGAATGCCCTTGGGTAACCCCGTTTTTATCACAGCAAGGTGGCTTTATGGGTTTAAAAAGCTTGCTGCCTTGACAGCACTAATGTCAATCTGTGAGCAAATCGCCATTGGTTTATGTGTGTTTATTACTACAGTCTTCAACAGATGATTCACAGTACAAATCCAATTTAATTTTGATTGCTGTGGTGCTTTCATTTCTAACCTGTCTTAGGCTTGCAAGTTTAATTTTCACTTCTCAAAACTTCAGGGTAGGGGCATTTTGACAGTGTATTAATATGTTTTTATATAGGCATATATTCATATATGTGTATAAATAGGTATGTCTACATAGATATAGAGAGATACACATATAAATACATATAGATTTTATTTTTCAATCTTTTTTTTTGTGCTTTCTTGGAAATAGCACTCTTCTGCCTGCAGTTTCATACCCAGGCTGAGTCCCATGTCCCCCTGAGCCAGAAGCCACTACCCAAAGATCAGCATGCCGAGCTCAGAGGCTGGATCACCATGTGGGTGACACAGAAATCAATAATGAGTTTTCTAATATTCCATTACTGAAATCAGTTGCCCAGAAAGGATATGGATTATCCATCACCGGAGGTCAGGCAAATATTTGCCTTAGGTAGCATTTTAGATAGGACGGATCCTGCTGCAGGTGGTGGGGCAGTTTAAGAGTTTAAGCCCTCTGAGGTTCTTACGAGCCGTATCATTCCATATTCTATACTATTCCATGTGGTCTCCTCCCTACCCTACCCCTGAGGAATTAGAAAAAGTTTATTTCAAGTTTTGTGAATTGGCCACCTATTGCTGGTTGTGCTATGGATATTACCCCCAACTCCAGCTTTTAAAACCGAGCAAGGATGAACAACCTGATCTGGTTAAAGATGTCCCTGCTCACTGCAGGGGGGTTGGACTAGATGACCTCTAAAGGTCCCTTCCAACCCAAAACATTCTACGATTCTATGATTCTACGATTCTATGATTCTATGATCCTACGATTTTACGATTCTATGATTCTACTAATGCCTATGCTAACAAACTGCCTGTAAAAAGGAATGAAAATTCCCCCACTGATTAATTTACTGTTGAACATGGTTTAGCTTTTCTTTCCAGTCTCCACTTTTTCCTATTAGCCTCTGAATGACCATCCTTCCCCTGGCACAGTGCTGCTCCTGAGAGCCATACACCCTTCAGCCCAGCTCCTTTCTCTGTAGACCACATCTACAGCAGTGACCTCCTGGCCTCTGGGTAAGCAGGATGCTTTCGTTCCATAGGCCAAGGACTAGTAAATCCACTGGCAGGCAACTGAGGTTAGGCAAATTAAAATTAAAAACAAAGTGATCACAGGGAGTAATTAAAAACCAGAGCATATTTTCTCAAAAATGTGAGAGGTTCTTGAAATATAAAACTTAGGGAGAAAAAAAGAGAGAATTATTTTATAATGCATGCTCTGGCTCAGGGAGAAGTAACAGGCTTGATGTAAAAATTTGCTCTCCTGCCCTGCTTATACAGGTCAGGCTAAATTATCAAAATATGCTGTCTGGCCTTAAAAATAAATGTTTTTCTGCCTGACCTGGCAAGTCCTGCTGAGCTCAAAATATTGCCCAAAGATTGCACCTGTTTTGCTGAAAGGAGAAAATACTCTGTGCTGAGGCATCTGCCGCTGACCCAAGGGAACCTGGGTGGAAAGGTCCCCCCTCCTCCTCTCCTCTCCTCTCCTCCCCTCCCCTCCTTTTTTGTTTATTTCTCACTTTATTTTTAGCATCTATTTTCTTTGCATTACATTTTTCTATCAAGGGCCCCTGCAGCTATTTTTAGCTGGTGGAAATTGCCCAGACAACTTTTTTTTTTTTTTTTTTTTTTAGTCTTTTCATTTAGTTATTTATTTTGGAGGGATTTATTAGCAGAGAAGGGAACTTGACTGACAGCCTGAGAGGCCTCTCTCTCTCTGTGTCCTCTCTTTAAGGCAAGGAATTGGATTTTGACACTCGGGGCATGTAAAGAATTGGTCACCAACGGGCCTCAGATAGGCGAATTTTTCTAATCCCCTTTTTATCCCACCTCTACGTTCAGTGTCCACGCTAACCTGGGGCAGGAACTTCTGTCCATCATAGATGGGCTGCCCAGTGCTCCCCCCTTTTGAACTCTGACAGGAGATAAATAACCATTCCCTATCTGCTGTCTGTAGATGGGTGTAATTAATCCACAGTTTCACAGAATCACAGAATCACAGAATCGCAAGGGTTGGAAGGGACCTCGGGAGATCACCCAGTCCAACCCCCCTGCTAAAGCAGGCTCTCCTAGAGCATGCTACACAGGACTTCGTCCAGGCGGGCTTTGAATATCTCCAGAGAAGGAGACTCCACAGCCCCCCTGGGCAGCCCGTTCCAGTGCTCAGTCACCCTTAGAGTAAAGAAGTTCCTCCTCATATTCAACTGAAACCTCTTATGTTTCAGTTTGCACCCATTGCCCCTAGTCCTGTCACTGGACACCACTGTAAACAGGCTCCTCCCATCCTCTTGACTTCTGCCCTTAAGATATTTGTAGGTGTTGATGAGATCCCCTCTCAGTCTCCTCTTCTTCAGGCTGAACAAGCCCAACTCTCGCAGCCTTTCCTCGTAGGGGAGATGCTCCAGACCCTTTATCATCCTCGTTGCCCTCTTCTGGACTCTCTCTAGGAGTTCCTCGTCTTTCTTGAACTGGGGAGCCCAGAACTGGACACAGTGCTCCAGGTGGGGTCTCACCAGGGCAGAGTAGAGGGGGAGGAGAACCTCCCTCGCCCTGCTGGCCACACTCCTCCTAATACACCCCAGGATTCCATTGGCCTTCTTGGCAACAAGGGCACACTGCTGGCTCATGGTCAGCTTGTCGTCTACCATGACTCCCAGGTCCCTCTCGGCAGAGCTGCTTCCCAGCAGGTCAGCCCCCAGCCTGTACTGGTGCATGGGGTTCGACCTCCCCAGGTGCAGCACTCGGCACTTGCCCTTGTTGAACTTCATCAGGTTCCTCTCCGCCCAACTCTCCAGCCTGTCCAGGTCCCGCTGAATGGCAGCACAGCCTTCCGGCGTATCAGCCACTCCTCCCAGTTTAGTGTCGTCGGCGAACTTGCTGATGGTGCACTCTGTCCCTTCATCCAGGTCATTGATGAACATGTTGAATCTAGAAGTTTCTAGACTATCCTCACCATCTCTTTTCCAATGAAGGAGCCTTATCCTATTTAACATATCTGAATATGAATTTTTTCCAGACCTCTTAACACTCTCCTTCCCTTGACCTTTCCCTAGGTCTATTACATCCTTTTCCAGGGTGTGTGGCCAAAGTTAACCTGGCTATTTCAGTTGTAGTTCCACTGGGGATATCATTAAGTTCATATGCACATGGCATAATAACATTTTTCTTTTATTCTCAATTCTTTTCCTAGTAATTCCTAACATTTTATTGGCTTTTTTGACCGCTGCGGAGCACAGAGCTGGGGTTCCCATTTCAGCTCTTCACAAAGATTCCGCATCTCTTTCCTGAATGCTAATGCCTACTTTTGAGTGCATGACCACCTATGCATAGATTTTTCCTCATCTACATTATTTTGCATTCATCAGTATTAAATTCACCACCTGCTAATCCAATTTCATGACATCTCTTCCACAAATATTCACATTTAGCATTAGCATTGACTGCCCAGAATAAGGAAGGGATGTCAGCAAACTGTCACCAACCTCTTTTACACCTTTGCCCAGATCTTTTGGGAATACGGTGACTATTATGGAACCCAGCACTACCTTAAGAAAATTTCTAATAGCCTTCCTCCATTGTGAGAAATGACTGATTAATCACTTTTTTTTTTTTTTTTGCTTCTCCTTCGTTTATCCCACCAGTTATTAAACCAGCAGACCTTTTACCTTACCCCATGACAGCTTAGAGAGATCAGAAGGTTTTCAGGATAGACTGCTGAACATCAGGCACAAGACTGTAAACACCATGAAAGCTTCATAAAAGAAGGCAATATTGACCGTACTGGAAAGAGAAGAGGAAGAGTAATGGATGATAGGGCTGGAGAGGAATCTGTAAAGGCCATTAGGGTACAGATAGGGTGTACAGTATGCGTCACATGCCAACTCCACTAGGTCAAATATTTTTTTTCCATGGGAGTGATGGACAGCCTAATAGCAAAAGTCGATGTGACAGGTAATTGCAAAGAAAAATGGTCATGTATTTATTTTAAAGAAGAAAACGGTGCTTGTGCCAGAGTATTCCTAAAAATACTGTTAGCAGCACAGAAAAAAAGAAGTCATGGGTACTGAACAGATACAGCTCAGGCTTTGCACGAATTAGCTTCATCCTATTAATAATTTAGGTAAATATAAAAAAACCCCTCAAATCCATAATTGCACTAGGTTAGAAATACCTAATGTAGCTTAAAAATACCCCAACCCCTAGGTGCCTTCAAGAGGTAATATCTGATGGAGGGATCAGGTACCAAAATAAGTGAAAAAGGATTTGGAAATATCTTCAAATGAAATTGGAATCTCTCAGCTGAGTGCAGAACAAAGGAGAAAAAGGCTTCCTGCTCACTGTGAGAGAGGTTGAAATAGGGGCTGGATGAACCTCTTGCTTTGAGAGTCTTAGATCAAACAGAGCAGCCAGAATATCATTGCTGGTTGAAAAGAAAAGGGAAAAAAAAGTAAAAAGAAAAAAAAAAAAATTGACCTTCACATTTGCATAGGCCATAAATAGTTAATCAAGGAAAAGAAAATTTAAACAAATATTCTGCTTCCCCATCCAGGGGGGACATCTGGGCATTGATCCTAATGCACGGGCAGATCTCTAGGAGATGTCCCTGGGATCCACTAGTTTGGGGAGGGTTGTCGATTTGTTGGAAGGCCAGGCTGCTGTGCAAAGGAACCTGGACCACAGTAGTGGTCAGGAGTTTGGAGCATGCACACGTGGAGATGCTGAAGGAGCTGGGTTCATCCAGCCCAGAGAAAAGAAGATTTTAGGTGAGTGTCTGGTTGCATGACTCTCATGGGTTTGCAGAGAAGACAGAGCCAGGCTCCCCTCGGAGGTGATGGGCTCAACGTTCAACAAGGGAAATTCCCATTAGATACAAAGAAAAAAATATTTCCTCTGAGTAGAGTGCAGCCCTGGACCAGGGCTCTAGAAAGAGTGTGCAGCCTGCATCCTTGGAAGTACTTGAAACCAGACTGAACAAGGCCCTGAGCAACCTCGAGGTTGGCCCAATGCTGAGCAAGGAGCTGAAATAGAGACCGCCAACCTTATTTGTTCCTCAAGCCTACAGTCCTGTGGAAAATAGGTCACGTATGTGTAAGGTTTCCAGCTCTCCCCTTTAGGAGGTGGGTTGGGATTTTTGTAGGCTACCATTTGTGTTGGGCTAAATTCCTCTGAGGCTCCAGTGAGAAATGCCATCCTTTTTCCATGACATGTGGAGCACAGAGCTTCACAGAGGTCATTTTGTTCTGGACAGAAGCAACAGGAGGGCGTGATTAGAGGCTCTGAATAGCCTTAGAAGAAACAGCTCTTATCAGGCTGCAGAGCAGTCATTTGTACACGCCTCAAACAGCCTCAGACTTGGCTGGGTACATTTTTTTAAAGAGGCTTCATTGAGAAACATTGGCCACCGTCCAGAATATTAAAACCATAATAAAAAATTAAAAATGCTCCTCTTCCCTGCTGGTTTTGATTTGTTTGTATCAAGGGGAAAACACAGTCCCTGTTGTTTCATTTCAGATGTGCTCTTACGTTGGGCACGCCCTGCACTCCGGCATTGCTCATAAATCGTTAATGACCTAAGTTTTCATCATCTGACTTTGTTCTGACTGGTCATAGCTCTTCATTACATCTGTCCTGTCATCAAAAGGGCCAGCGACAAAAAGGGCACCGAGGTCAAGCAATGTACTTCCAAGGGGAAGACCCTCCCACCCTGACACCCCAGTATTTACTGTCTGAGTCTCATGAAGCTGGGTACCAGGAGAGAGGAGAGGAGTCTGTAGTGCACAGCAGGAGCCAGTTGCAACGCATTTCCCCAGGACACCCCACCTGGGTGACAGCCAACATCTCCCAGGGCTCGTCTTTCCAAGCTCAGCGGGGTCTAGGAGTCATTTGGGAGCACAAACAGCGTTTTCCCAGATAATGGAGAAAGTTAACCAAAACTGCCAGTCTCATTTGGATTTTTCTCAACTCACTCCGAAACAAAAGGCATGTAAATATCATCAGCTAGGAAAAAAAAAAAGCTGATGACTGAAAGTAAAATTTGTCATTAAAAGTGGAAAATAAATGGGGTGTACTCAGAAGAATCTAGACATAGAGAGACTGAGTCACTTTTATGTTAACACATTTTCATCAGACCTCCCCAGTGAATACATAAAATGGCCATATTTATTGTAATTGAAGTTTATGATAAAAGCACTTTCATATTCTCTGTATATGTACACAGCTATTAAGAAAAACTTATTTTTCTCTCCCTTTTTGTTCTCCATAACTTCTCCTCGTTCTTTTCTCTTTGGAAAGTGTTGCTTCCAAGAAACAGGTTGAGGTTGGCAAATGTGACGCCCATTTACAAGAAGGGCCAAAGAGAGGATCCGGGGGACTACAGGCCTGTCAGCCTGACCTTGGTGCTGGGGAAAGTCATGGAGCAGATCCTCCTGAGTGCCAACACACAGCACATCCGGGACAACTGGAAGGTCAGGCCCAGTCAGCATGGATTTATGAAAGGCAGATAACGTTTGACCAACCTGATCTCCTTCTATGACAAAGTGACCCACCTTGTGGATGAGGGAAAGGTTGTGGGTGTTGTCTACCTGGACTTTAGTGAAGCCTTTGACACCATTTCCCACAGCATTCTCCTGGAGAAACTGGCTTTCCGTGGCCTGGATGGGTGTACTCTTTGCTGGGTAAAAAACTGGCTGGATGGCCGGGCCCAATGGGTGGTGGTGAAGGGAGTTAAATCCAGTTGTCATCCTTCCCCTGTGCTGGGCACTGGGGGGGCCGCCCCTCAAATGCTGGGGTCAGGGTTGGGCCCCTCCCTCCCCAAAGGGCCTGGAGGGGCTGGAGCGTGTCCAGAGAAGGGCAGCGGAGCTGGGGAGGGGTCTGGAGCCCCAGGCTGCTGGGGAGCGGCTGGGGGAGCTGGGGGGGTTCAGCCTGGAGCAGAGGAGGCTGAGGGGAGCC